>PVKU01005466.1:0-123011 GCA_004027475.1 Anoura caudifer
TCATTGTTGGTATACAAAAATGCCTTTGATTTCTGGATATTGACTTTGTATCCTGCTGTTCGGCCAAATTCATTTATTAGGTTGAGCACATTTTTGGCCCAGTCTATAGAATTTTCTATGTACACTATCATGTCATCTGCAAACAATGACAGTTTTGTTTCCTCCTTTCCAATTTGGAGGCCTTTTATTTCCTTTTCTTGTCTAATCTCTGTGGCCAATACTTCCAATACTATATTGAATAGAAGTGGTGAAAGTGGACAACCTTGTCTTGTTCCTAATCTTAGTGGAAAAGATGTTAGTTTTTGCCCATTGAGTATAATGTTGGTTGTAGGTCTCTCATATATGGCCTATATTACTTTGAGTAATGCTCCCTCAATTCCCACTTTGCTGAGTGTTTTTATCATAAATGGGGGCTGTACCATATCAAATGCTTTTTCCGCATCTATTCATATGATCATGCAATTTTTGTCTTCGCTTTTGTTTATTTACTGATTTGCAAATGTTGAACCATCCTTACATCCCTCAGATGAATCCCACTTGGTCATGTTGTATAATATTTTTAGTATTGCTGGATGCAATTTCCCAACATTTTGTTGAGAAATTTAGCGTTTGTGTTCATCAGCGATATGGACCTGAAGTTTTCTTTCTTTGTTATTTCTTTATCTGGTTTGGGGATTAGAATGATGCTGGCTTCATAAAAAGAATTTGGGAGTCTTCCATCATTTTGGATTATTTTTGAATAATCTGTGAAGGATAGGGGTTAGCTCTTCCTTAAATGCATTGCAAAATTCTCCTGTGAAACCATCTGGTCCCAGCCTTTTGTGTGTTGGGAATTTTTTGATTACTGCTTCAATTTCATCAGCTGTTATTGGTCTGTTCAGGTTTTATGCTTCTTTTTCATTGAGTTTGGGAGATTATATTTTTCTAGAAACTTGTGCATTTCACCTAGGTTTTCAAATTTCTTGGCATACAGTTCTTCATAGTAATTTATTACAATCTTTTGTGTTTCTGTGATGTCAGTTGTAATCTCTCCTCTTTCATTTCTGATTGTGTTTATATGGGTCCTGTCTTTTTGTCTTGACAGCCTGCTTAAAGGCTTGTCAATTTTGTTTGTCTTTTCAAAGAATGGGCTCCTAGATTCATTGATCCTTAGAATTGTGCTTTTAGTCTCTATTTCATTTAATTCTGCTCTGATCTTGGTTATTTCCTTCCTTCTACTTGCTCTGGGCAGTCTTTGTTGTTGTTCCTCGAGTTCTTGTAGGCATAGGGTTAAGTTGTTTGTTTGAGATGTTTCTATCTTTTTTAGGTAGACCTGTATCGCTATGAACTTCCCTCTAAGAACTGCCTTTGCTGTGTCCCATAAATTTTGGGTCATTTTGAGTTCACTTTCATTTGTTTCCAGAAATTTTTGATTTCCTCCCCAATTTCATTATGACCCATTCATTGTTTAATAGCATGCTATTCAATCTCCATGATTTTGTGGATTTTGGGGCTTTTCCCCTTGGGGTTGGTTTCCAGTTTCAGTCCCATGTGGTCGGAGAAAATGGTTGGTATGATTTCTATTTTCTTGCATTTGTTGAGGTTAGTTTTGTGTCCTATCATGTGGTCTATCTTTGAAAATATTCCATGTGCATTTGAAACAAATATGTATTTAGTTTCTTTGGGATGAAGGGCTCTCTCTATATATATATCAGTTAAGTCCATTTCATCTAGAGTGTTGTTCAATGCCACAATATCTTTGTTGATATTTTTGGGGGGAAGATCTGTCCATTTTTGACAGTGCAATGTTAAAATCCCCTACTATAATTGTGTTACTGTCAATATCTTTCTTGCAGTCCTCTAAGATTTTCATGATGTATTTAGGTGTTCCTATGTTGGGTGCATATATATTTACAATGTTTATGTCTTCTTGGTGGATTCTTCCCTTGAGTATTATGAAGTGACCTTCTGGGTCTCTCCTTATGGCCCTTCTTTTGAAGTCTATTTTGTCTAATATCAGTATTGCTGCCCTGGCTTTTTTTTCCTGTCCATTTGCTTGGAAAATTTGTTTCCAGTCCTTCACTTTGAGTTTGTGTAGGTCTTGTGTCCTGAGGTGGGTCTCCTGTAGGCAGCATATGTGTGGGTCATGCTTTCTTATCCATTCAGCTACTCTATGCCTTTTGATTGGAGCATTTAATCCATTTACATTTAAGGTTATTATTGATAAGGACTTATTCATTGCTATTTTCATACCTGTGTTCCTGTCTCTCCCTCTCTCTTCTCCTTCCTTTCCTTAAATCAGGCCCTTTAGTATCTCTTGCAGCACTGGTTTGGTAGAGGTATATTCTTTTAGACTTCTTTTGTCTGGGAAGCTCCTTATTTGCCTTCTATCTTGATTGAAAGCCTTGCTGGGTAAAGTAGTCTTGATTGCAGGCCTTCGGTTCTCATTACTTGGAATATTTCTTGCCATTCTCTTCTGGCTTGGAGTGTTTCCATTGAGAAGTCAGCTGATAACCTTATGAGGGCTCCCTTGTATGTTACTTCCTTTTTCTCCCTTGCTGCCTTTAATATTCTCTCTTTGTCTTGGAATTTTGCCATTTTAATTATGATGTGCCTTGAAGTGGGTCTCTTTTGGTTTCTCTTCATTGGGACTTTCTGTGTTTCCTGGATTTGTGTGACTTTTTCTTTCATCAAAGTAGGAAATTTTTCCACCATCACTTTTACAAATAGGTTTTCTACCCCTTGCTCTTCTTCTTCTCCTTCTTGTATCCCTATTATACAAATATTATTATGTTTCATATTGTCTTGCACTTCTTTTAATCCCTCTTCATTCTATCTGAACATCTTTTCTTTTTCTTGGTCTTTCTGGATGTGTTTTTCTACTTGGTCCTCCAGCTCACTGATCCAATCTTCTACTTCATCAGTTCTGCTTTTCATTTTTTCCACTGTGTTCTTCAGTTCAGAAATTGTATTCTTCATTTCCTGTTGGCCCTTGTTGATAGTTTCTATTTCCTTTTTCATGTTGATATAGTTTGCAGTGAGTTCATCATAGCTTCCCTGTAGTTTCTGGTAGCTCATTGAGAGCTCATGGAGCTTCCTGGCAACCATTGCTTTGAACTCAAAATCTGATAGATAGTTGAGTTGCCTCTGTTTCATTTAGCATTCTTTCTGGGGCTTCCTCCTTTTCTTTCTTTTGGGGATTGTTTCTTTGTCTTCCCATTGTTTGTGAGGCTCTTCTTGTTAGGCTCAGATTCTTCAATTGATTTGTTCTGGCTCCCTGGTTTTATGGTGTGAACTTCTGTGGTAGAATACCTCTGAGATTCAGTGGTGCTGTCTCCTTTGGGTATCCTGGTGTTCACAGCTTCCACTGTCTTCGCTGTTGAAATGCCCCCTCTTTGGGACCAACTCTGGTTTTTTCACAGTTTCAGGGTTGTTTTGTTTCATTTTGTTTTTTTTCTCACTCTTGGGTATTTAAAAAGAGAAAAGAAAAGAAGAAAAAAATTAAAAGAGAAGAAAGAAAAAGAATAGAAAAAAGAGGAAGGAAAAAGAGATAAGATTGGAAAGAACAAAAGAAGGAATAAAATAAGAAAATGGTAACAAGAAGCAAAAGGACTTGAGTGGTAAAAAAGATAAAAATAATAAAAATAATAATAATTTTTAAAAAAACACCAACTCTTGCTCTTATCAATCTTGCCAAGACAGTTTTTCTGGCCTTGCTGGCTGCAGTGGTGGAGGGGTGAGGGTATCGCTTTTGTCCCTGTTCAGCACTCAGTTATCTTTAGGCTACTGTCCTCAGAGTTAGCCCAGGGCCTCTCCGCACAGGGCCTCAGGCGTATCTTCTGAGGCAATGTTCATGTACCATGGTCCCATGCACGCACTTATGATCTCCCAGCTTTCCATGCACGTGCGCCTTTTGTCATGTGGGCATGTATCAACTGCCATGCAGGACACATGCGCAGACGCCTATGATCTCCCAGCTGTCCACAAAGGGGTGCCGACTGTTGTGATAAATCGGGCACCAATTTATCACCAGGCTGGTCCCTGGTGCTGTGCGGGTGCCGAACCACCACAGCGCAGGTCTCCTGATGGCTCGCTGGCACTGGTGGATCCCTGTGCATCCGTCCCCTATGGCACACGGGTGCTGACAGTTACTAGGGCTCTGACATGCAGTCCTCCCAGGGCTATGAGACCTTAACTCCTCTCTGTGAGATTTCAAGCAACCAGGTTTATCCCAGTACTGCTGAAACCTTGTTTGGATGGGCAGGGAGCAGTTGACCCGGCTCCCTCCCTAAAGTCTTGTGGTGAGCACTGGCCTGGGACTTCAGCCCCTGTCCTGGTCTTTGCGCTGCTGGAGTACTCTCCTTAACCGTCTGTTTTTTCAATGTCTGCTGCAATTTTTGATCTCCTGTTTTCAAATATGCTGTGTTTCTGATGTCTGTTTGCTCTGTTCTGTAGTAAATGAGCCAGGTTTTTCTACTGTGTGTAAAGGGAAGTGGAATGTGCTTCCTCCTACCACACTGCCATCTTCCTTCTAAAGGGGCTTACTTAATTAAAAAGAAGATTCGAACTATGAACATTACAAGGGCAAAAAACTCACAACTACTAACAACTGAATAAAAAAAAAAAAAACCCTAAGCCAACATCCAGAACAGGAACAGCATTATAGATGTAGAGATACTTTGGAGAGCTATCAGCTGAGAGAGGGAAGGAGGAGAATGGGGGGAGAGGGAAGTGTAGGGATCAAGAAGCATAACTGATAGCTACAAAATATATGGGATTATGTCAAGAATAGTACAGGAAATGGAAAAGACAAAGAACTTATATGCATGACCCATGGACATGAACAAAGTGAGGGGGATTGCTGGAGGAGGTACCAGACAGATCATGGAAAAGGGGGGAAATGGGACAACTGTAATAGCATAATCAATAAATTATATTTTAAAAATTCACATAGGATATGGTAGAGTTGAAGCTGGCCATTTGAGGGTTGCCAACTCAGCCCACAGATGTTGGGTAAAGAAACAGAAGAGACTGAATTACTTCATTTAATATGTGTAGAAAGAAGAAATGCCTAACAATCTTCTTTCTAGCCAGTGTCCTGTGATCCCTTTAAACCTCTGCTCTCAGTCATTAAATTTCCTTTCCTCTTTATCCACTCCCCTTATGATTAGCACCTAATTCTTCACTCCCATCTCTATCTTGCCTCTGCAAAAGCTGGCCTTGGGACAGTTTTTCCAAGTGCTCTTGGCTAGCTCCTTCTGCAGGCAGGCCTACCAATACTAATCTAATCAATGATCAGCACAAGAGATCCTACTCCCCAGAGCGAGTCTGCCAAAGCAGCCCTGGCTGAACCATAGATCAAGGCCTCTATGTCGATTTGAACTCCCCCAAAGAAGATCCTAAGACAAGGATTTACATTCATAGATTGTTTGGGAGGTAATGATGAGAGTATTTAAGAAATAGATTCAGAAAGGGAAACTATCTAGTAAAGGATTTTGTAAACGAAAGTTTCTTCTGTGGTCAAATGGGCCTTAATCTCACTGGGGAACCATGGAGGACTATATAGAAAGCACTTCATGGTTGCATATTTATCAACCAGCTCCCATCAATCATTGCAAAGGGCTACTTCCTGGTGCATGAACTCCTCAGCATTTATAGTTTGCCTGTGTACAGAACTACATGTTCCTAAGTTCAAGCAAAGCTAGGGGAAAATTTCAGGATTTCCAACAGAAAACATTGGAGCCACACCTACAACATCTACAGCAGCAACTAATCAGTGTAGTAGTCTGCTCAGCTGAAGATAGAATCTTTGGGAGGGAGAAGTTTCCCTCCTGGGAAACTGGCTAATATCATCTCAAAGGAGAAACCTGAGTCAAATGTGCTTATTTCATGAAGTTAGCCATATATTTTAATAACCCTAAAGTTCAGCAGTCACTACCAACACCAAATTTCTCTTGGCACTCTCACTTATTTTCTGTACATAGGTCAAAGAACTCAGTATCGAATGAAAGCATTATTGGCCAAAATTGTTTCAAATGTCAAATACACATCCCAGAAATGAAAACCAATAAAACCACAGTTTATAAAAAGTATTTGTATGTCGAATTTACCTTATAAATTACTTTTAGCATGATTAAATTCATTTCTCTGTAACAGGTTTCCAGACTATCAATTATTATAATGGACAGGACTGCTGGACTTCTAAAGGAGGCTTAGTAATTGCATTCAAATGTATCCTTGCAAAATATGCTCAGGGCCTGATATTTGAATGTCAGCATAAAGTAGCAAAAGACATTACTGAACACAAAGAAATGGTTAGCTACTAGTCAACCAGCAAGCCTGACTCATAACAAAGTATGCATAATATTAAAATATAAAACCTGGGTAAACTTAACTTCTATAAAAGTGATGCTTACCAAATTGAACACTGCATTTTTCTAAATTCTAAGTCTGTAACCCATGTATCTTAAGCACCTTTGGGCTACCATTAGCTTTAGTAGAATAAATGAGCATACAAAGAATTTTTAGTCACTGACCTTAGAAGGAACGAGAAAAAAGTATCTCTGTTGATTTTCTTCCTAGTCACAAATTTAAGTAAAAATAAGTCAATGCTGCCTCTTCCCAATATCAACAGTGTTTTGAAGTTTTGGGTTTGACCTCTGGTACTTGCTGCTCTAAGAAAATGTGTCCCTTGGAACATGTCTGTGAGGTAGGTAAGAGCAGAGCCCAGTTCCCCCTGTGCCCAGGTGGAACACCTGGCTAATCTTCTGAGGAACAGAGTGAACAGCCAATGGAATCCCAGCTTATATGAAGTTTTGGGGACAGAAATAGCAAAGGACACTGAAAAACAGACAGTGAAAAGATTTCGCTGGGATGGTAAGGTCCCTGGTATCTCTGTGGTCCGTGGCCAGGTGCCTGCCACAGGATACTAGAAGGAGAGTTAGATCACCAACTCCCTCCCCTACCAGAGCAGGGAGGACAGCCTGGCACTAGGAGTGACCCAGGTGCTGGAAGTTGCTGGAGGGAATAGAAATGAAGTGGGAGACACACAGATGCTGTGCACAACCACTGGAACTGTGGACACGAACACCAGAGAAATTGGGGTACTGGGTGACACCTGAAGAAGGGAGGAGTTGGGCTGTGTTGGACCCTGATTCACATAGTCTCTGGAGAGGATGGAAAGTTGGGCTGTGTGACAAGCTGTGTACTTGTTAAAAATACTGTGACAGTGCTTTGTAAGGAACTCTCCAGCAGTGTCTGACTGGCCCAAGGGTGATTTCAGCTGGGCGCCTTCAGCTGGGCGCCTTCAGCTGGGCACCTCCAGAAACTGAGTTGCTACGCAGAACAGAGCACCTGGCTTCTCTTGGGCTCCACACCTGAGAATGACTCATGCTGTGAGCAGCTGAATGACTGATTTGGGCCTGACAGCTCACAGAGGACCTGGACCAGAGGCCAGGAAACTGTGAATATTGTGACCCAGACCTGAACCACATCCTCTCAAAACCATAGCAAGGGAGAAAAGCCAAGTCCAACCCCACTCTTCCTGTGGCATCTAGGAAGACCAGCAAAACTCTCCCAATGGGTTTAAAGTCAGCAGAATGCTTATTATTATTATTATTATTATTATTATTATTATTATTATTGGATCTTCTTTCTTTTTTTCTTTTTTTTTCTTTCCCCAAATGACACAATAAGACCTGGAGTTATGAAGGGTCCAGAGACAGATCAAATGGGGAAGCACAAGGGTAAACCCAAAACTAAAAAACAAAGACAAAAGTCACTTAGCTATCCCACAGAGCTGACATTTTATTGTTTATGTATATTATTATTATCTTTTCATTATTTTCACCACTTTTATTTTATTAGTATTTTTATTTCTCTTTCTTATGTTTAATTTTCCTCATTTTATTTCCCTGTTTAATTGCCTTGTTTGACTGGTTTAACTTATTCTCTCTTTATTGTACTTCAATTTTTCTACTTTCATTTCACTCATGTTCCAGAACCACACTACTCTTGATTGGGTACTTTCTTTCTGGTTGGCCAAATCATATATTTCTTGTCATATTATTGTTATTCCAGTACTACTGTAAATAATTGTTGTTCCATAAAATTATACATACTACACAGCAACCCTCCCTGATCTCAGCCCACTTCACTTTATTCCTGAGCATTATTATTGTTGTGGTTAACTCTATTATCTCTCATACTATGCCTACTTTTTATCCTTTACTCTCACTATATCTCATCATCTAATAATGCACAAGTGCTCTGTTTGCTAGATTCAGTTCACAATTGTCCCCCCTAACAAGAGTCTTATCTCTCTTTCACCTTTTATAAAAACTGGCTAGTTGGGTGAAATAACATACTTAATGCTATACTTATCCAAAGAATCTCCTATGGCTTCTCCACTCCCTGGTACTTTAAATCCCATTGTCTTAATCCACTATGCCTACCCCCTGCCACTGATTATATACAAGAATAGGTGGGAGCTGTGAACATCACAATACTTGCTGGAGGAGAAAAACCACCAACAAAGGAACCACCAAAAGGAAAAAAACCCAGGTACAACAAGAGAGCCCACACAAAAAGAAGAAAGGCCAAACCTAGAGAGTACATAAAAGGAGATCAAAGACCACACCACTGAACCTTACAGAATTCCTTCCACAGAAGTTCACCCTGCAAAGACAGCTAGCAAAGCAAAACATCAGGAAGTGAATAAACCAACAAAAAGTCACCTAAAATGGGGAGACAAAAAAAAGCACATGCAATCAAAAAGAATGGATGCTCCCAACTAAAAGAGATAAATGAAATGGAAGTAACCAAACTATCAGATACAGAATTCAAAATAATGGTTATAAAGATGCTCAAGGAAATCACAGACAACTAAAAGGAACTGAGTGAGAACTACATCAGCATGAAAAGGGAAATAGAAACTACAAACAAACACCAGGAAGATATGAACAATAAAATCTCAGAAATAAAAAAACACATTAGAAGGAATTATAAGCAGACTGGATGAAGTAGAGAATTAAATCAGTCAGCTGGAGGAAAAGGTAGAAAAAACCACCAAAAAAGGCAAGAAAAGAAAAAGAGACTCAGAAAGAATGAACAGGAGGTAAGGGAGCTGCAAGACAGCATGAAACATAACAATATCTGTAAAACAGGGATACCAGAAGGATAATAAAAAAAAAAAGAACAAGGGATAGAAAACCTGTTTGAAAAAGTAATGATAGAAAATTCCTTAATTTGATGAAAGAAAAAGTCAAACAAATCCAGGAAACACACACAGTCCCAATGAAGAGGAACCCAAAGAGGTCCATTTCAAGACACATCAATATTAAAAAGGCAAAATTCCAAGATAAAGAGAGAATCTTAAAGGCAGAAAGGGAGAAACAGGAAGTAATATACAAGTTAGTCCTGATAAGACTTCCAGCTGACTTATCAAATGGAAACCCTCCAAGCTAGAAGGGAATGGCAAGAAATATTCCAAGTAATGAAAAGCGAAGGCATGCAACCAAGAATACTTTATCAAGCAAGACTCTCAATTAAAACAGAAGGCCAAATAAGGAGTATCCCAGACAAAACAAGTCTAAAAGAATACACCTCCACCAAATACCTCTTCAGGAGATGTGAAAGGGACTGAATTAAGAAAAGGAAGAAAAAGAGAGAGAAACATAGGAATGAAAAAATGACGATGGATAAGTACTTATCAATAATAACCTTAAATGTAAACAGAATAAATGCTACAATCAAAAGACATAGAATAGCTGAATGGAAAAGATAGCATGACTCACACAAATTCTGCCTACGAGAGACCCACCTCAGAACAAGACACCCAGAGAACAAGAGAATGTGAAAGGCTTTAAACAAATATTCCAAACAAACAGAAAAGGGTAGCAATACTCATCAGAAAAAATAGACTTCAAGAAAGGACCATAAAGAGACTCAGAAGGTCACTTCATAATGCTCAAGTGAAGAATCCATCCAGAAGACATAAACACAATAAGTATATATGCACCAAACATAGGAGCACCCAAATACATAAAAAAAAATCTTCAAAGACTTCAAAAAAGATATTCACACCAACACAATTATAGTAGGGGATTTCAACACCCCACTATCAAAAATGAATAGATCTTCCAATAAAATGTCAAAAAAGATATTGTCGCCTTCAACAACATCCTATATCAAATGAACCTAACTGATATATACAGAGACTTTAACACCAAACAAGCAAAATACACATTTTTTTCAAATGCACATGGAACATTTTCAAAAATGGACCACATGATATGACACAAAACAAGCCTCAGCAAATTCAAGAAAATTGAAATCATGCCAACCATTTTCTCTGACCACAAGGGACTGAAACTAGAAACCAATCACAAGGAAAAAACTAAAAAATGCTCAAACTCATGGAGATTGAATAGCATGCTACTAAATAATGAATGGGTCGACAATGAGATCAAAGAGGAAACCAAAATATTTCTGAAAACAAATGCCAATGAACAAACAACAACCCAAAACTTATGGGACACACTGAAGGCAGTCCTGTGAAGAAAGATCATAGTGATACAGGCTTACCTAAAAAAATAGAAACGTTTCAAATAAACGACCTAACCTTACACCTATAAGAACTCAAAGAACAACAAAGACAGGCCAGAGCAAGTAGAAGGAAGGAAATAACCAAGATCAGAGGATAATTAACAACATAGGCAATAAAAGCACAATTCTTAGGATCAATAAATCCAGGAATGGGTTCTCTGAAAAGATAAACAAAATTGACAAGCCTTTAAGCAGGCTCATCAAGAAAAAAAGAGAAAGGATCCTAATAAGCAAAATCAGAAATGAAAGAGGAGAGATTACAACAGACACCACAGAAATACAAAGGACTTTAAGAAATTACTACAAAGAACTACATGCCAAGAAATTTGAAAACCTCGGTGAAATGGACAAGTTTCTAGAAAAATATAATCTTCCAAAACTCAATGAAGAAGAAGCAAAAAACCTGAACAGACCAATAACACCCGACAAATATGAAAGAGTAACCAAAAATCTCATGACATACATAAGGCCTGGACAGGAGAATTCTACAAAGTATTTAAGGAAGAGCTAACCCCTATTCTTCACAGTTTGTTCCAAAAAATCCAAAATGATGAAAGACTCCCAAACTTTTTTTATGAAGCCAGCATCATCCTAATCCCAAAACCAGATAAAGACACAACAAAGAAAGAAAACTTCAGGCCAATATGGCTGATGAACATAGATGCTAAAATTCTCAACAAAATATTGGCAAACCACATCCAATGACACATTAAAAAGATCATACACCATGACCAAGTGGGATTCACCCCAGGGATGCAAGGATGATTCAATATTCGCAAATCAGTAAATGTAATACATCACATAAACAAGAGCAAAAACAAAAATCACATGATCATATCAATAGAAATGAAAAAAGCATTTGGTAATGTACAGCAACCATTTATGATAAAAACACTCAGCAAAGTGGGGAAAGAGGGAACATAACTCAATATAATAAAGGTCATGTATGAGAGACATACAGTCAACATCATACTCAATGGGCAAATACTAAAAACTTTTCCACTTATATCAGCAACAAGACAAGGTTGTCCACTTTCACCACTTCTATTCAATATAGTACTGGAAGTCCTAGCCACAGTGATCACACAAGAAAAAGAAACAAAAGGCATCCAAACTGGAAAGGAGGAAACAAAACTGTCATTGTTTGCAGATGACATGATAGTATACATAGTAATTCCTATAAACTTCATAAAAAAATTGCTTGACCAAATTAATGAATTTAATAAAACAGCAGGATACAATGTCAATATTCCAAATTAGAAGCCATTTCTGTATACCAAAAATGAAATTACCAGAAATAGAAATCAGGAAAAATAATCCCATTTGATATAACAAAAAGAATAATAAAATACCTAGGAGTAAACCTAACCAAGGAGGTAAAAGTCCTATACTTAGAAAACTACAAAACACCAAAAAAAAAAAAAAAGGAAGACAAAAACAAATGGAAGTATATACTGTGTTTATGGATCTGAAGAATTAACATCATCAAAACGTTCATACTACTCAAAGTTGTTATAGATTCAAAGCAATACCTATTAAAGTATCAATGGCATATTTCACAGATACAGAACAAACACTTCAAAAACGTATATGGAACCATAAATGACACTGAATAGCTGCAGCAATTTTGAAAAAGAAGGGCAAAGTAAGAGGGACCAAAATACCTTATATCAAACTGTTTTAAAATGCCACTGTAATCAAAACAGCCTGGTACAGGCATAGGAACAGATATATTGACCAATGGCACAGAATAGAGAGCCCAGAAATAAAACCAAGTCTCTATGGTCACTTAATATTTGACAAAGGGAGTGGCAGCATAAAATGGAGCAAAAAATAGCCTCTTCAATAAATCGTGTTGGGAGAGCTGAACAGCTATATCCAAAAAAAAAGAAACTGAAGCACCAACATACACCATACACAAAAATAAATTCAAGGTGCATAAAAGATTTAAATATAAGTCATGACAGCATTAAAGTCCTTGGGAGGAATTAAGGCAGGAAAATCTCAGATATTCCATGCAGCAATAGTTTCACTGATAGATCCCCTAAAGCAAAGGGACATAAAGGAAAGAATAAACAAATGGGATCTCATTAAAATAAAAAGCTTCTGCATGGCTAAACAAAACAGCATTAAAATGAAAAGAGAACTAACCATATGGGAAAACATACTGCACAGTGATATATCAGACAAGGGTGTGATCTCCAAAATATATAAAGAACTCACATGACTCCACTCTAAGGAGACAAGCAACCCAATTAAAAAATGAGCAAATAACTTGAACAGACACCTCTCCAAGGAGGACATACATAGGTTCCAGAGACATAGGAAATGATGCTCAGTATTTCTGGCCCTCAGACAGACGCCTATTAAAATCACAATGAGATACCACTTCACACTGCTGAAAACAGCCTTCATAAATGAATCAACAAACAAGTGTTGGAGAGGTTGTGGAGAAAAGGGAACTGTAGTACACTGTTGGTGGGAATGCAGACTGGTGCAGCCATAATGGAAAACAGCATGGAATTTCCTCAGAAAACTAAAAGTACAACTGCCTTTTGACCAGGCATTTCCACTGCTGGGATTATATCCTACAACCCTGACACCAATCCAAAAGAACCTATTCATCCCAATGTTCATAGCATCACAATTTGCATTAGCCAATAGCTAAGTGCTGATCAGTAAATGAATGTATCAAAAAACTATGGTACATTTACACAATGGAATTCTATGCAGCAGAAAGTAAAAAAGAGTTCCTACCCTTTGCAACAGCATGGATGGAACTGAAGAGCATGATGCCAAGTGAAATAAGTGAGGCAGTGAAAGACAAATACCATATGATATCACATTTAACAAGAACATAATCAACAAAATGAACAAGTGAGAAAAACATAACCAAAGCCATTGAAATTGATAACAGGCTGACCATGATCAGAAGGAAGAAGGCAGGGGATAATGGGGAAAGTGGTGAAGCATTTAAAGAAAAAATTATAAAGGTACATGGACAAAATAGGAGGGGGTGGAACAGGGGAAGGCAGCGTGGACTGCTGGGATAGAGGGGAAGGGTGGGGAGAAATGGCAGAAAACTCTACTTGAATAACACTAAAAAGTGTTTTAAAAATAAGGATTTTTCATCTTAGAAGCCTGAAAAAAAATAGAGAAAATTTGCCTCCACAGTTCTGGCCAAGACAGACACATAAGTAGAAACCCTTCACTTCCTTGCACAACCAAAAGGTGGATAACAACCAATCTGAAAACAATAAACAACCAGAAGTTTCAGGAAATCAAACTGCATGGAACTCCAACAACAAGGAATTAAAGAAACAGTCAACCAGACAAACCAGACTGGTAGGAAGGAGATGAGACAGAGGGTCAGACCATAAGAACCTGTGGCAAGGCTGCAGACCATGCTGGTGGGGCTGGTTGAATGGGAAACTGAGACTCAGTGCTGACTGTGGACTATGGTGGGGGTTGCCACAGTGGTAGGAACTCCCAGTCTCACTGGAGAGTTTGTTGGAAAGTGGGGCTAGAGCCCAGCAAGTGAGCTGCATTATTCCCTCTGACCCCTCCCCCACAGATACCACCACAGCTCAACAAAGAGGGTTGCCCTGCCCTGGTGAATACCTAAGGCCCTGCCCCCTTGCAACTTAACAAGTTCACAGAGACAAAGAAATATGGCCCACATGAATGAACAGAGTGAAACTCCAGAAACAGAGCTAAGCAATGAGGAGATAGCCAACCTACCTGAGGGAGAGTTCCAAACTCTTGTAACCAAGATGCTCACAGAACTGATTGAGCTTGTTTTCAAAATGGAAGAACAAATGAAGTCTACACAAAGTGAAATAAAGCAAAATATTCATGGAACCAACAGTGACAGGAAGGAAACCAGTACTCAAATCGATGATTTGCAACAAAAGGAAGAAATAAATATCCAACTGGAACAGAATGAAATAACAAGAATTTTTAAAAAATGAATAGAGGCTTAGGAACCTCTGGGATGACTTTAAACATTCCAATATCTGACTTATAGGGGTGCCGGCAGGAGAAGAAAAACAGCCAGAAATTGAAAACTTATTCAAACAAATAATGAAGGAAAACTTCCCCAGTCTGGTGAAGGAAGTAGACTTCCAGGAAGTCCAGGAAGCTCAGAGAGTCCCAAAGAAGTTGGACTCAAAGAGGAACTCACCAAGGCACTTTATCATTAAGTTACCCAAGATTAAAGAAAAAGAGAGAATCTTAAAAGCAGCAAGAGGAAAAGAGAGAGTTACCTACAAAGGAGTGCCCATAAGACTAGCAGCTGATTTCTCCAAAGAAATCTTACAGGCAAGAAGGGGCTGGAAAGAAAGGACCTACATCCAAGATTACTCTATCTGGCAAAGGTATCATTTAGAATGGAAAGGCAGATGAACTGTTTCCAAGATAAGGTCAAGTTAAAGGAGTTCATCATCTCCAAGCCCTTATGATATGAAATGTTAGAGGGACTTATCTAAGAAATTGAAGATCAAAAATATGAACAGTAAAATGACAGCAAACTCACAATTATCAACAACTGAACCTAACACACACACACACACACACACACACACACACACACACACACACACACAAATAGTAAGCAAAGAACTAAACAGAAACAGAATCAGAGAAATGGACATCCCATGTAGGGTTTTCATTGGGGAAGGGAAGGGGAAGAATGAGGGGGAAAGGTACAGGGAATAAGAAGCATAATTGGTAGGCATAAAATAGATGGGGAGAGGTTAAGAATGATATAGGAAACAGCAGTCAAATAACTTATATGTACACCCAGGAGCATGAACTAAGGTGGGGGGAATGCTGGAGGGTTGGGGGTGCAGAGTGGAAGGGGAAAATTGGGAAAACTGTATCAGCATAATCAATAAAATATACTTAAATTAAAATAAAATAAAATGTACTTACTTAACCAAATGTATCATCTAGATTTAAATACATAATTTTAAAAAGATTTTATTTATTAATTTTTACAGAGAGGGGAAGGGAGGGAGAAAGAGAGGGAGAAAAACATCAATGTGTGTTTGACTCCCATGCACCCCCTACAGGGGACCTGGCCTCAACCCAGGCATACACTTCAACTGGGAATTGAACATGTGACTCTTTGGTTCACAGACTGACACTCAGTCCACTGAGCTACACCAGCCAGGGCTAAAGGCATGTTTTAATGATGTACTAGCTAAATTGTGTTAAGCAACTGATTAAATTTTTATGGAATGGGAAAAAGTAATTTTGAAAACTTCTGGTAGAAAAGAAAGAAAATTTTGTTGAAGAAGAACTGAATGCCATGAGATTTTCATTTTTAACCCTGAAGACCTATGTGTTCAGGTTTTGCTTTGTGAGGATGAATGAGTACATCAAACCCTGTTACCAGACTGGCATATGACTCAAAGGGATATGAGTTTTGGAGTCAAGCAATGCTGACCTGAATTATAGTTTCTCCACCTACTAATATGAGATATTATCACTCAGGCCTGAGTGTCATCATCTCTAATGTGGTTTAACAGTATGTTCCATGAAGATTTGTTGTGAGAAAAAAAATGAGGAAACATTTGCAAATGTACTTATATAGCACATAGCAGGTGGCTCTAATATTACTTCCTTGTTTGATGTTCATGACAGGCCCCAGGTTTGTGGTTATCCAGATGCATGGGTCCTACAACACAGGTTGTGATTCCTGGTTTTATGTACAATATTCTTGGAGTATATTAGAGGCTTTTGATGTTTTAGGTATGTATGTAGGCTATGCTGAGCCAGCAGGACTGCTTTGCATCGAACACTTTTTGTGCATTTTTAATGGCTTTTTAAAAAACTAATTTTCTTCATTTGATATAATAAGGGTACCTCCCAGAGAAAGGCAGTTATTGGGAGTAAGATGGGATGTTATGGGATACACAGAACAGCACCAACTCTGCACTATTATTCAGCCAGAGCAGGTGCATAAATGAAGAGCCCTTAAATAAATGTGTTTGTCAAGTTGCCTATTTATCCCAGACATTTTAAAGAAGTGCAGGATTAGAACCACACTAAATCAAAATTTTTTCACCTCCCTGTTCTGTGAATCTTTCTCTATATTTTATTTTATTTTATTTTATTTTATTTTATTTTATTTTATTTTATTTTATTTTTTAGACTTTTCAAAGACTTTAGTTTTTAATTTTTTAATTGAATTTATTGGGTGACATTGGTTAATAAAATTATGTAGGTTTCATGTATGCAATTGTACAATACATCATCTGCATATGTATTTTGTGTTTACCACCCCAAATCAAGTCTCCTTCAGAGTCTTTCTCCTTAGAATGTTTGTTTGGATTTTCTTTGTGGCAGAAAGTGTTACTATGGGAGCAGCTGATACTCAGGCTTGCTCTTGGGCGGGCTTATGCTTTGGCTACCACTGGTTACATTATCATTTGATCAAGACTCCTCAGCCAGTGGAATGTAGCCTTCTGACCACTAGTTGAGGGGGTCAATGCAGTTGAGGATCAAGTACTCTTTTGATGATCCCAGATAAAAGGGATTGGCTGATGGAGGTGTACTATGATCTTCTAGGTCAACCTTTGATGCTTGAGGTAGATGACTTCATTACAAAGTTCTTTGGTGGATACAGTGAAAGGCTCGCACAAAGGACAAGATCTAGAAAAGATTCACAGTAAGCAATGAATTTTGTTAATGATACTAATAACTTACAATTTAGAAGTATTTATATGAAATTTCATTATAAAATCTGCATGTTTAAAAACCTAGTTTATCATTTTAACATCAACTTTTCTCCTATATTTTTTCAAGGGGGAGATTAAACTCAAATATTATCACAGTAAACAATCAAGAATTTTATTATGAAATTTGTCAAGTATGTAGCAAAGAAGAAAAACTTCTGCAGTAAACTCTGTTATACCCACTACCTAGATTCTGCCATTAACCTTTTACTATCCTTCTCCATCATTCATCTATCTACCAGAATATGGCAATTTTATTATGATTTATGAACCTCATGAATTGATTTTTGACTTACAAGCATCATTTTTCACCAAGTGATGTAAAACTATCCAGAATAACTTGAGATCAAGTTTACATTTAATGAAAATAAGAGGAGCACAAATATTTCTGAAGAACAAAATTTAATCATTGCACTATTTCAGTCTCATCAGAATTTTTTATCTCATATAGACTATATTCTTTGAAAATGAAACTAAAAGATTCTAATTCTTGATCAATTCTTGACCATAGGTATGTTCAATTTGTGAAAATCTGTTTAGTTATACATTTATTATATATTGATATATTTGTAAACTTATGCATCAAATTATTATAATTCAATATACTTATTCAAATATTACATATAACTTGATATGTAATTTTACAAATAAGCAATAAACACAAAACTGAGTTACAATTTTATATTTTTGGAGCAGATACTCATCTCCTCAGTTTCCTACTGGCCAAATGGGCCCTAGATACCTGGCATCTCACTTCTCTGGATAAGGTGTATGTGTCTTGGAGCCTATGCTGTCTACATGGGGTCTTCTGGAGATTATGTAAAAGTCATTACGTGGTTTAAGGTTTAAGATTTTCATTTTTCCAGGCTCCACCTTGATGACACCAAAGAATTTGAGTTCTTTTGGATGTAAATTGACTTCTATCCTACAAATTGTGCTGGAAAATCCTATTAGTGAGGAAAAATGAGAAGTGAGGGAGAATCAGGGAGAGCTTGTTTAGCACCATGGACATGATACAATGTTTAAATATCATCCCTTCTCTCCTATCACCTCCTGCCTTCTCTGATAGTCCTTTGAGCCCACAGGCACAGAGATATGGCCAAAGTTTTCTCCAGTAATTCTAAGAAGTGGGAAGATATTGCATATTTGATGAGGGCATGGAAATTAGGAGGCAACATCTGAAAGTACAAGAACTGGTCATAGGCATAGAAACCAAAGAGAAGCACTATGTTAATTGATTGATTGAGTTGTAGGTTATAATTTATTTTGGTTTTAGTTAGATAGGAGAAATATCTTCTGCATATTTTCACTGCCTTGGCTTGTACAAGTAATAAGATTATCTAACATTTATAAAAACACAGAAGCATGATCTCAAGCTTTCAAAAACAAGTTGTGGGAGACCCTTCTGCGTGGCATGGGCCCAGCTCCCACTTGGACATTCACAGGACCAATGCCCACAGATAGGTTCTCTCATGGGAAATCAGGTTTGCAGTGTGCCTAAGCTGCTTTGAGTCTTGCTTTTGCTAAAACTCCCTCACCCTGAATTGAGACAGCAAGTGCTTACTGTAACATCTTAAAATTCATGCTAAAACTCCCCAGGATGGAGCGTAACTGGCTCAACCACTTCTCCCTTTTCATTTGCAAATATCCTTCTGTGATGTCATTTGCAGCATCATCTCCTTTGTTGTCTGTAAAAGGTAACCCCCTAAAGCAGACCTGTGCATAGTAAATGAGGATCATCATGTAATATGACCAGAAACCCAATAAAGGCCTGTCATGGCAGAGGCCACGGCTTTTTGCTCCCCTTGAGAGAAAAGCCATGCTTTCCTTTTTCCTCCACTGGACTCAGTAGTCTCATTTCATCCATAATGACATGGACACTTTGGGCTGGTGTCTGCATCAGAAGTTAGTAAGTTTTTCCCGCTCTTGTGCTCTTCTGGAGTTTGCCTTGGTTGTTCCAGGTACTTGGAGGGTTGGTGTCTTTCTCACATAGAGGCAACATTTCAGGTAGAAAGCCCCATCCTGCATTTTTTCTGCTTATTCCCTGACTCAAAGGCAACACTCAGGTATCATCCTACTTTCTTGTTTCTATTTGTAACAAGAAGTCAGGGAGATATTCATGGGTGCTCTCTCCCTCCTCGATGTCCATCTCTCCTCTCTGTCCTTTAGTTTGTCTGTCATGCCCACCACTCTTCTGTCTCTTGTCAAGGCCACTGGTGACCTGGTCTTGGCAAAGGCAGTATCCCCATCTTATCTGACCTCTTGGCTTTGTTCACCACTTTTTCCTCTGGTTTTTCTTCTGTGTCCCTGGCCTCTCCTCTACCTCATTTGCTGATTTCTCTTCTGCTGTCAGGTTACTACATTTTGACAGCTCTCAGAATTCTTCCTTGGTCCTCATCTGTACTTTCTGCATGGATGACATCAGTAAACCCATGGCTTTAATTGCCATTTCTACTCTCTGGTTACTAAGTAATTTCTCTGGCCCTGATGTTTTCCATGAACACAAGCCTCATGCATGAAACTGTTTTCTTATTGTCTTCTAGGAAACTCCAGCTTTGCTTAGACTCAATAGAGCATTTTATGCATTCCATGTCCTTCCTCTTTCACCTCATGATTTCATTTTCTTCTTCCTCTTTTAATTCTCACCTGAGGATATGTTTACTGGTTTTACAGAGAGAGGAAGGATGTGGGGCAGAGAGAGGGAGAGATCCATGTGATGGAGAAACATTGGCTGGTTGTCTCCTGTACATACTCTGACCAGGGATCAAACCTACAAACAAGGTATGTGCCCTGACCAAGAATCAAAACTGCATCCTTTTGTTATATGGGATAGTGCTTGAGTCAACTGAACCACCCAGGCAGAGCACCCCACAGTTTCTTAGTTGCATTGACACTGCTGTCCCATCTGGTGCCCAGACTCATTTTTTCAGCCTCCCTAAATCCCACATTTTCAACTCCGTAATGGAGATTACTGATAGTATCAGCCTCACAGTCTCAGGTTCTTAATCTGTAAAATGAGGATAATTTTTTAAAACTTTTTAATTAAATTTATTGGGATTGACATTGGTTAATAAGATTCTATAGGTTTCAAGTGTACATTTCTATGATACATGATCATGTGTACTCAGAACCCAAAGTCAAATAATCTTCCATATCATACACTTGATGAAAGTCCTATACACTCCACCAAAAATCTACTCCACCTAATAAGTGAATCTGGCATAAGGGTAGGATACAAAGTCAATAATCAGAAATCACAGGCATTTCTGTACACCAACAATGAAATATCAGGAAATAAATACCATTTGCTATAGCAACAAGAAAAATAAAGTACCTAGGAATAAACCTTACCAAGGAGGTAAAAAGAACTGTACTCAGAAAACTGCACAACACTGAAGAAAGAAATAAGGAACACACAAACAAATGGAAGCAGGTATTATGTTCATTGGTGGAAGAATTAACATCATCAAAATGTCCATACTACCCAAGCAATATATAGATTCAAGGCATTCCCTATAAAGTACCAAGGATATATTTCACAGATATAGAACTAAAATTTCAAAAATTTATATGAAACCATAAATGACACTGAATAGCTGCAGCAATTTTTAGAAAGAAGAACAAAGTAGGAGGGATCACAATAGCTTATATCAAAATGTATTACAAGGCCCCTGTAATCAAAACAGCCTGGTACTGGCATAAGAACAGACACATTGACCAGTGGAACAGAATAGGGAGCCCAGAAATAAACCCAAGTCTCTATGGTCAATTAATGTTTGACAAAGCGGGCAGCAGCATAAAATGGAGCAAAAATAGCCTCTTCAACAAATGGTGTTGGGAGAGCTGGACAGCTACATCTAAAAAAATGAAACTGGAGCGCCAACATACACCATACACAAAAATGAATTCAAGGTGGATAAAAGATTTAAATATGAGACAGGATTAAAGTCCTTGAGAAGAACATAGGCAGGAAAATCTCAGGCATTCCATGCAACAATATCTTCACTGATATGTCCCCTGGAGCAAGGGACACAAAGGAAAGAATAAACTAATGGGATCGCATCAAAATAAAAAGCTTCTGCATGGCTAAAGAAAACAGTATTGAAATGAAAAGAGAATAAACTGTATGGGAAAACTTATTTATTTGACAATGATACCTCAGACAAGAGTTTGATCACCAAAATATATAAAGAACTCACAGGACCCCACTCTAGAAAGACAAAAAACACAACTAAAAAATGGGCAAAGGACTTGAACAGACACTTCTCCAAGGAGGATATACAAATTGTCCAGAGACATATGAAAAGATGTTAGGCATTGCTAGCCATCAGAGAGATGCAAATTAAAACCACGATGAGATACCACTTCACACAGGTCAGAATGGCCATCATAAACAAAGTAACAAACATCAAGTGTTGGAGAGGTTGTAGAGAAAAGGGAACCCTAGTGCACTGTTGGTGGAACTCTAGACTGGTGCAACCACTATGGAAAACAGCATGGAATTTCCTCAGGAAACTAAAAATGGAACTGTCTTTTAACTGGCAATTCCACTGCTGGTATTATACCCTAAGAACCCTGAAACACCAATCCAAAAGGACCTATGCACCCCAATGTTCATAGCAGCACAATTTACAATAGCCAAGTGCTGGAAGCAACCTAAGTGCCCATCAGTAGATGAGTGGATCAAATAACTATGGTACATTTACACAATGGAATTCTACACAGAAAAAGAAAGAAAGAAAGAAAGAAAGAAAGAAAGAAAGAAAGAAAGAAAGAAAGAAAGAAAGAAAGAAAGAAAGAAAGAAAGGAAGGAAGGAAGGAAGGAAGGAAGGAAGGAAGGAAGGAAGGAAGGAAGGAAGGGCTCCTACCCTCTTCATGGATAGAACTGGAAAGCATTATGCTAAGTGAAATAAGCCAGGCAATGAAAGACAAATGCCATATGATCTCACGTTTAATAGGAACTTAATCAACAACATGAACAAGCAAGCAAAATATAACCAAAGACATTGAGGTTGAGAACAGGCTGACAGTAGCCAGAGTGGTGGTGGGAGGGAATAATAGGGAGGGGAAGGGGACAGTTTTCAGGAACATGTATAAAGGATACATGGAGAAAACCAAAGGGAGTAGGATCAAGGGTGAGATGTGGAAATGGCTTGGGTGGGGGTACTTGTGGATGGGAAATGGAAACAACTGTACTTGAACAATACAGAAATGTGAAAAAAAAATTCTTCCTTGTCATTATTGGACAAAAACTACAAGATAAAGTCCCATATTTTAAAGACCATAAAACTTGCATTAGGTAATGCACAGCCTAAACCGGTTTAGGAGGATAGTGTATATGAATGTGTGTGTGTTCTCTGATGTTCTTTTTAGTACTTCACACCTGAAATTAGCACTATTTTGGTCCCTCTATTCTAGCATTTCTCACATTATAAGAAGTCTCTCTTCTTGAGCTTGAAAGAGACAAGAATCATTTCTTATTTGGATCCCCTACACAGTGCCTGGTCATTTATTCAATAAATAAATGAATGAGTAAAAAGATGTGTTCTGTTTTGGAACTGGAGAGTATTATGCTAAATGAAATAAGCCTGGTGGTAAAGGGCAAATACCATATGATCTCACCTGTAAGTGGAACCTAATGAACAAAACAAAGAAGTAAGCAAAATATAAACAGAGACATTGAAATTAAGAACACACTAACAATAACCAGAGGGGAGGTAGGAGGGGATAATGTGTGTGGAGGGGTCATGAACATCTATAAAGGACACATGGACAAAACCAAAGAGAGGTAGGATCAAGGGTGGGAAGTGGGGATGGCTGGGTTGGGAAGAGTGGTGGTGGGAAAATTGAGACAACTGTACTTGAACAACAGTAAAAAAAATGTTAAAAAAAGAAAAATGTGTTCTGTTTTAGATCACATTCTTGTATGAACAAAATGCTTTCCACTCATGTAATTTCTACTTTGAATCCTAAATTTGAGATAATTAAGGGAGGACACCCTAAGGTATTTGAATCATGTTCCTTTAAACTTGTAAACAAAAAGTACATTTAATTTCTCAAAAAGGGATAATGGCAACTTTGGCCTGTGGTCAACTGACAGTTGGTCTTCTTTCCCTGATATTTATGAGTATAGGTCCTTGAACTTCTCAGCTTCCATGTGTCAGTTTTCCATCTGCAGCTTGGGAGGGCTTTGTAGAAATAAACTCTATAATTTGGGGGACAGGAAACACTTGGAAAACCAAGTGCTGGATTTGTACTTGCTGCTAATTCTCTAATGAATTGTAGCTTGATCATTTTACCCCTCTTGGACCTCAGATTCTAAGTCTAGATGTTTAGGGCATTTAAATGACTTTATCTTGAAAATCACTGAGATGGATTCCTTATAGCCAGTGTTACAAAGTCTTATTTCTTTATTCTTTTCTTATAGCATCTCTTGCATTCTTTTTATTTTCATTTCATTTTTATTTTTTTGTTGTTGTTCAATTACAGTTGTCTTCATTTTCCCACCACCACTTTCCTCTACCCCACCACCCCCATCTCCCACTCTCAATCCTACCCCTCCTTGGCTTTGTCCATGTGTCCTTTATACATGTTCCTTGACTCATCTGTCACATTCTTAAAGTCACAATTATAGTTCAGACCTTCATTAATCAATTAGTCTTTTTTCCCAAAAGCAGATCCTAAACTAAGGACCTGGATGGAAGTCACTAATTTTGGAAGTGGTCTTAGGAAGTACTGAGAGTGACAGGGGAAGTGAGACAGTCAATCAATAAAGAGTTTATGAATGAAAGAGCTGCTGTTGTGGCCAACTGGGGTTCAATCCCACAGAAACCCTCTGAGTAATGGTGAACACACACCTCAGAGCTGCTGTCAAGCTGTCAGCTGCAGCTGTTATAATCTGAAGGCTCAATGTGGGCTAGAGGATCTGCTTCCAGGGTAGCTCCCTCTCATAGCTCTTCAGAAGACCCCAGTTCCTTGCTGATTGTTAGCAGGAAGGTTCAGGTTTTGACACATGGGCTTCTCAATAGGGCTACTTCTGTATCCTCATACCACTGTACCTGACATACCCCCAGAGTAAGCAATTCAAGAGAGAGCAAAAAGGAATCCATGGTGACTTTTATGCCCTAGCCTTAAAAGTTTCACGCCATCACTGTCACTTCACCCTATCCTGTAGAAGTGATTCACCAAGTCCAGTCCAGTCCACACTCAAGAAAGAATGCAGCTCCATCTCTTGAAGGAAATATCAAAGAATTTAAGGATATACCTTAAGCCTCCATATTGACCATGTTTTCCCTCAACCCCCTTTAAGCCTATCACATGAAACATTATTCTCAGGTTGCAGTCAAATCCTCCAGCCCCATCATTCCAAATGTGTATTCCATCCCACTCTTTCATACTCCCTCATACTAATCTAATTGATCTACTTGGTGGTCTCACACATGCATAATGTTTCCCTGCCTCTGAGCTTTTCCTACCACCATCCTTTGAATAGGCTTATTCTGCAAATATTTTTGCATAGTCACATCCTACCTATCTATTAAACTAAGCTCAAACCTAGCCTTCTCTATGATATCTTTCCCAATGTCCCCACTGAAATCTTAAAGTACTTCGTACCTTCTATGGCACTAGTCATTTTTTTACTTCAAATTGTACTAATGTCTTGTCTTTCACAATTAGACAGTAAGTTCCTTGAAGTAAGACCCAGGTTCCTGTTCAAGAGTGCATCTTCAAATAATCTAATCTTTACTGCAAGGGTGTCAAACTCATTTTCACTAGGGGCCACATCAGCCTCGTGGTTGCCTTCAAAGGGCCAAAATAATTTTAGGACTGTATAAATGTACCTACTCCTTAACTGTTAAGGAGTTGAAATTACATTTGGCCCTTTGAAGGCAACCACGAGGCTGATATGGCCCCCAGTGAAAATGTGTTTGAAGCTGCTGCTTTACTGGATGAACTAGACCAGGAGTAAGGAAATTTTTTTCTGTAAAGGACCAGATAGCAAATATTTTAGGCTTTGCAAGCCATTTGATCTCTGTTACAACTCATTCAGCTAGTGCCAAAGCACCCATAGAGAATCTGTAAACATATGGGTAGGGCGGTGTTGCAATCAAACCTTGTTTACAAAACAGGCAACGGACTTGACTCAGCCTATAAGTCATGGTTTTCAACCCCTGACTAAAATATTGCTTAGGCATTATAAAAATTCTAAGACTCAAAAATTGTGATTGTTTTAACTATTTTTACATAATTTTTGTTGTGGAATTATGTATATCTTCTACTAATTCTTCAGTAGGGTTGTATTTTCTTTATAATGAGAAAAAGAATATTTTAATCTTATAAACCTTTCATAGTTTCATAAATTATTTTAAGGGAATAGAGGATGAAATTATGTATATTTCTACTAATTCTGTTGTGGAATTGTGTATATCCTCTACTAATTCTACAGTTTGGGTACATTTTCTTTATAATGAGAAAAAACATTTTAATTTTACCAATCTTTCATCATTTCATAAATTATTTTAAAAGAATAGAGGATGGGTAAGGTATATAAACTTAATTATATATTAACCATTTTCTTACCATTTTTTCTAATACAAAGTCTCTATACTTTCCTATCTCATGTGAAAAGCAACTTGTTTTATTCCCGGTCATGGCAAGATCATAGTTTTATCATGGCTAAATTGTAACTTCTATTCAAAGCTAAGTTTTAGATCATTGTTCTTTAAAAAGGTCTCCTTTTCACTTTTGACTCTTAGATTTAAATTTTTAATTTCTTGTATAATAAGAGATATGCATGAATAGTAATAGTCTAAGAATCAGTGACCCATAATTATATACATTACTATAATCTGATTATTTAAAGAATGAAATTGAACTCAATAAGTTCAATTAGTTTGATAGATCAGATGTTACTGATTAGTATTATATCAGTTATATGTGTATAATACAAAAATAAATAATTGTCAAGTTTTATTGAGACAGCAAAAGGACGTAAAGGATATGAGTTTGAAAAATCAAATTATGGGTTTGCATGAGGAAATAACATTGCTTAACAAAACAACTCTTAAAAAACTCACCTCTCACCTTTACAACAGTGGATATGAAGCTTGAAAACTACTGTGGTGACAAATAAACCCTGGTGTTCTCAGGGAAATGTCAGGATGTTAACTGTATTTGAGTTTGAATAGCACTAAAAGAGAGGCCTCTGTTTGTGTCTGACAGTGACAAATGGCTTCCAAAGAAAATAAGGCAATGTCTGCCTATGCCTGCTGTCAGCAAACCTGTTTTACCGGCTGTCAAACTTTTGGCTTCCTTTCTATCCCTCTCAAGTGATTACAAGAAATGATCATGAATTGTTTATTGTCTTAAAATTTGCATAGATCCCTGCATTTCAAATATTTAATATTACCTTAAACTCTTTGTGAAATAGAAGAATGTTATCTGAAATGTAATTCATAACATAATGTTGAAAACATTTAAACCAGCTTTTGACACACTTTCTGTCTGCTGAGCACTTTTCCCGGGCTGTCTGTGGGTCTTTAAGAAAGTATATTTGAGCCTCAGTATCTCAAGGTCATCAGAAGAAAAAGAAGGAAAAAAGATGTTTATCTCATAAGCGAGAAGATACATACCTAGGTCAAATTCTGTAACCGTTTACTGCAAAGGATGGCCCAAATGTGCTGAGCTAGCTAGATTTGGAAAATGATTTAAAAAATTAGAAAACAATTTTTTCACTACTGTGCAAAGACCTCTAATCATTGCTTTTTAGGTAATACACTGTTATTTAAGAATATGGATAACCCATCAACAAGAATATAAAGTGTTTTAATTTTACATTATAATTCTATGCAACAATAAAAAAGAATAAACTGATACCCATAAAACATGAATGAACCTCATAGACATAGCACTAAGCAAAAGAAGCCAGACACAAGAATGCTAACAACATCATTCCATTTATATAAAACTGAAGAAGAAGCAAACTAACATATGGTGATGGAAGTCAGGATGGGATTGATTTGAGTAGAAATGGGAGTAGATTGGGAAAGGACATGTGTGAAACTTATGGATTCTGGATTTGGTGTTAGTTACATGGATCTGTACATTTATAAAGATTCATTAAGCTGTACTATTAATACTAATATACTATATTCACCTTACTGTATCTATGCTAAACCTTAAGTTTTAAAATCCTTAAAATAAAAAATTAAGAGATTATAAATAAATTGAAATAAGAAATAGTAAATGTAGGAAATATCCAGTAGGACATCAGCAAATTAGTAAGTAGGAAATTCAAACTTGAGAATATAAGTGAAAAACGGAGGAAGAGAGATGAAAACAGAGGAAAGAAGAAAGAGGAGTAGAAGTGGAAAAGAAAAGCACTAATATTGAGTGAAGGAAAAGAAAAATTAACTATGTACTTAATACCTATAGAATCCTATGTGATCTACAATTTCTTCACATCTTTAAACTTCTACTTTCTTATCAGGAAGAATAAATTAACCCAAAAAAAGCTAGAATTTCTGGAACAAAAAAAAAGGAGCAGAAGGAAGAGAAAGAGGAGTAGAGGCAAGTAGCCCTCTAATTATATATCAAAACATTCTAAAAAAATATCCAATCAGTGTGGTAATAGTACAAAACCACACAGACAAACTCAGTGAGTAAAATAGGCAACCCAGGAACAAGCACCTTTAATTTAATATATTATAAAAGAGTTATCAAACATGAATGAGAATGGGAAAATATTCAATAAACTATGTTAATACAATTGGATAAATTATGGATTTCCTTCCCAATGTGGAACTGGATACATTGCCTGAGGGGCCAAATAATCCAGAGATTTTAGGAGATCTGCATTTGTAGAAAATGTTGAAATAAATATTGACTATGAACATAGAGGTAACCAAGAACATGTTAGAAGTACAAATGTTTGTGCTGTGTCAGAAGTTGATAATGAAACATCCATAGGTCTTCATCTCCCATGGGGTCAGGGGTTACCCAAGATGTGCTATAGAACATGAATACCAATAAAAGAGAATTGGCAAGGCCCTCTTGGATCTTCAGGATGGGCAAAGTGCCCCCAAATGCTTCCTGAACTTTCACTGGGAAACCAAAGACCAAGCCAATATTTTGAATATTTTCTGTTGCTGAATATTTTCTAATTTTTGTTTACTGAACCTCTTCGAGCCATTCTGGCTGTCACTTTTTTTTTAAACCAAAAAACAATTTTTTTTCTTTGCTTGAGGATGTTAGAGACCTGGTGGTACTGATAGCCCAACAAGCATGCAGTATACATGCAATGCCTGGAGACAAGATGGCAAGCTGGTGATGCCCTTGGTTAAATCCAATTCCTACAGAGAATCACCCCTTTGATCCATGGTCCCTTTTCCTCTTTCAGGTCATTTATTTTTCACCTTTTCCACAGATCCTTTTCTCAGTCACCATGGGTTGCATTTGGTAGGTAAATTGTGTATGCCTTCATTCAGCAAGTAGAATTGGATGACTGTTACCTGCCAGACCTCCCTGCCAAGCACTAGGGACTCAGTGCTGAGCCAGACAGTAACACAGTCACAGAAGAATAGGGAGCAGGTGATGTATATGAGCAGAGTTGCAAAATCTGTTACCCTTACCAGTGTATAATTCATGCAACCATCTACAATTTAAGTTAGAGGAACTCAGTTCAGTTTTCCAACAGTAATTTCCATTGTCATGATTGCAACTGTGTGTCCTTGAATAATGTGAGTAATGCTTCAAGTCACTGCCCCAAATGAGGCCATTTGACAAGGGTGAAGTCTGGCACAGGGGTCCTCATGTTCCTCTTCCAGAAACCCAGAGATCTCACTCCCCAACGGCTCAGGTATGGGAACTGACAAAAAAACTAGGAGTTCTTAAAAGATACTACTGGATCAGCCCCCAATTTCTCAAGAGGAACTGTTTTGAGGTCTCCCATAATACAATTTTGAGTGAACAGTAAGTAACCTGAAGCTCTATACACTTTGTGACCAAGACAGGAAAAAAGATATGAGGAATGTGGGGAAAATATATATTTTATTTATATTTCAGGTAGTACCTTTCTTCAAGAAACTCAGGGGGCTGCTTGAACATGGTCAGCATTATATAAGGTGCTTCTCTTTACACATTTGCTTTGATTGTTCAGTCTTGCTTCTTCTGTGGTCTTTTCTTCCTTTCTCTTATTGCTACTCACAGTTATAATGTTCTGGTATATCCATTTACTTAAATGACTAGAGATTTATGTTTTATTTTTTTAAGATTTTATTTATTTATCTTTAGAGGGGAAGGGAAGGAGAGAGGGGGAGAGGGAGAGCAACATCAATGTATGGTTGCCTCTCATGCGTCCCCTGCCAGGAACTGGCCTGCAACCCAGGCATGTGCCCCGACCGGGAATCGAACCTCAATCCTTTGGTTCGCAGGCCCACACTCAATCTACTGAGCTATACCAGCCAGGGTGAGATTTATGTTTTAGAATTTATAACACTATGATGACATGATTAAAAATAGAATACTTTTTACAATTACACATTGATGACTCAGCCTTTTGTATATTAGATGTTGAATAAAATGCATCAGCACACTAAGAAATATTAACAGCATTTCCTGCTTTTGTCAAAGTGCCAGTAAATGCACATCCAGCCACTGGGAGCACAAATGCCTGAGAAAGTAAGAACAGCTATTCTTCCTTTGTGAGATTAAATTCAAGGTGATTCTCCCCGGAGAATGGCATGTGGCTCTGATTGGTGTGTCTCAGTGGTTGAGCATCATCCCACAAACCAAAAGGTCACTGGTTTGATCCCCAGTCAGGGTACATGCCAGGTCCCCTGTTGGGGGCATGTGAGAGGCAACTGATCTATGATTCTCTTGCACATTGATGTTTATCTCCCTCTCTTTCTCCCTCCCTTCCCCTCTCTCTAAAAATAAGTAAGATCTTTTTTTTTTTTTTTAAGAAAAGAATAGCATCTGACCCAATGGGGATCAAAATAATAGCTGTAGTAGGCCATTTGACAATAGCTGGACAGGATAATATAGATTGAATTTCAGGCTACAGTAGGTTCCCTAAGCCTGCCCTTAAGTGGGAGAGCCACTCCTTCCTGGCTCTCCCATCCAGCTTAATGTTGGGTAGCTGCATCTCTCTGCACAGCCCTTCAGGAGAGTGAAAGAGGGAGGAGGAGGACTTGTCCTAGGCTGTCAAGAACATGGGAGCAAGAGATTGTACAATTTTTTACTGATTCATGAGAGAGGCAACACAGGAGAGACATAAAAGGTGGGGTTTGGGTTTTGTTGTTGTCTTTGTTGTTGTTTTGTTTTTGATGTTGAGGCCCCCACTCTTGGACAGTGCAGACTTAAATAAAACAGCAAGCTATCACCAATCATATTAACTCCTTTTTCGGGGGAAAGTAAGCAAGAGAGAGGCTGAATGTTTCCATTCCAGGGTAGTTGCCCCATGAAAAGTGGAGAACATAAGTAAGGAAGGAAATAATGCCCATTTTACATGCATTTGTCAGAAAATAGTATCATCCATGAGACTATTTTAATAATAGACATTGCTAATATTTCCCATTCTTGAGGGTGTATAGGGAGGAATTTTGGCAAGAACTTCACCTAGACCTCCATCTTGACTACCACCAGTAGTGGAGTCTACTGACTCCACCAGTAGTGTGGAGTCTGATGACTCCAAATAGGTATTTTAAATATCCAGAACCATGTCAGCCACCATGACTTTAGGAGGAGAAAGGAGGGAAATAACCACTACCATCATCTCAACTTGTTTGGGGGCCACTAAAAAGTTGTATGTTTGGACCTCTTACACAAAATAGCAGACTGGCTTCTCTCTTTATTCTACTTGCTGCTTCCCCTTCCACACCCAGCCCTGAGGTGACATTCTCTATTCAGCCTCCAACTAAGGTCAGGCTTCAAGACACATTTGTGATGTCTGTTGGCTCATTTCCTACAGAAGGAAACATGCTAACTGAGGAGTTTTGTAGCTTGTATTCTGATGTTATGAATAAAGCACTTCTGTGCTTAGTTCCTTTTAGACCAAGCTAATTGTCTTTCAGGCTCAGAGTATGATTTGCCTCACTGTACACACAACCCAAAAGCAATAAAGATCTTTGCCCAGTTTTCTAAGTCAACTGACCACTAGAGACCTATATCTCCTGAGAAACTTTCCTACAGTATGTACCTCTTCAGATCTGGGTAGTTACATGAATGAATGATGAATATGACTGCCTCCATCAGAAGTGTAGCTTCAACCAACCTCAGATGAGAACAGGAGCTAAGGTGAGCAAACAAGTTAATTGACCCTTGCTGGCACTATAGCTATAACTCTGCTCTCTCCTCCTCTCCCCTTCTGACATATCCGAACACTCTCTTTGTTGCCTTGGCTGAGGTGGCAAACCTTAAATGTGGTTGCTACAGGGAGCTGTAAAATGTAGAGAAGAGAACTGGACTAAGTAAGACCTGGTCCATAATCTGGTTCTACACTTAACTAGACATGCCCCGTGCCCAATGTGTGGTTGCCTCTCATGCATCTCCTGACTGCTCTAAAAGTCTTTTAGGATCTTCCAGGGAGGAAGACTTTCAATATGAGACTCTTCCTGAAGACAGGGTTGAAGGATTTTGTGCTCTTTGGCCCCCCCAATGGTGTGTCCCCAGTGGCAGCCAGCCAGAGGGAGTCAGAAATGGGGTGGCTTAACCTTAAAAAATGTATTTACTGGGCAAAGAACAGGAAGACACAAACCAAAGTTCAACATGGCTATCAGAATCAGCATGCTAAGGTCAGCAACAGATACAACAGGCTCCTTGGCCCCCATTATGTGAAGGATGAGGTTTCTGTATACCAGTTTTGAGTCTGCTTACTTCATATTGATCTAAATGGACTTGTAAAATCTACTTCACAATCTACTTCAATGCAGTAGTGATGGCTACTAAGGCAATCATTAATCCTCACAGGTCTAGCCAATAAGATCATCAAATACTCTTAAGGTCTTGGTGAATGTCCCAGGATCATCAGATTTTACTAGAAGCTGACAGTGGCATCTCACTCTGATGCTGTTGAAAGTTTCAATAAATTCAGAAACCAGAGTTAGTACTCTTGATGGTCTCTGGGCTACAGGCTGTGACATGATTGATTTCACCATAAAATGTTGATAAGGAGCACAGAAAGGGAAAGAAAGAAAGAAAACTAAAAAATAATAACAACACTAATAATGACTGACCAGAACCCAAAGAGAGTTTCTACTCTTTACACATCAAATTTAATCCTCACAACTGCACAGGGAGAGAACTATTAGTCCCATTAAACAGAGAAGGAAATTGAGGCTGATATGTTTTGTCTAAATTTGCCCAGAGTGACACAGTTGCTAAGTGTTAAAACTGAGATTTGAACCCAGCCAGCTCTGCCAACTTTTATGTACTACACACCCCATCTATTCCCAAACTACTTCCTGCAGGGAGTGTTCCATAGCTGTTAACCTGAAGTTGACATATGTAAAGGTTCAGGTTAAATATACTAAGAAAGTCTCCCTTTCTTTTTTAAAACTAAAAAAGAAACTCTCTTTAGCCCACCCGTAAGCAACCTTTCTAGATTTTATCCTAAAATAAATAGAAAAGTGAGGGAATACTTATTTTTTTTACTGTTCACTGTCTCTCTACTTGTCCTTACTTTAAATGTGAATTGACTTTAAATGATTAAGAACTTTAAAGAGATCACTAAAAATGGTCACATTGCTTAAAAGTAAGGAAATTCAAATGAAAATTAGTCCAAAATATCAAAAATTCACAAATATGAATAAAATTTATTTCAATTCCTAAAAACGTCAGTTTCAATTAGGTTGCTTTATAAAACTCCATTTACTTGTTCTATATTTAAAGAGTTGGATATATGTATATATTAGAGTCAAAGTTAGAAGTGAAACTTATTTTAGACTTGCTCTTTACTTCTTAGCTAACTAATTTGATAATCCCCACATAGATGAGCCTATAAAATCTATTTTTCACCATATGCCTAGCCTGTCCTTTTTGTTCCAGAATTAAAGCATCTGATTATCAATTACAATAATAATGAAAACAAAAAAAAAATCACTCCTTTTATAAACATCTTGTTCACACCTGGACAAGTTACCCTTTAACAAGAATGATGACTTTTTGTATGTTGTGTTATCTTTTGTTTTCATCTTTATCTTCATGGAACAATGTGTGCTCCCCCTGGTGGTCAGAAAAATACCTTTAGCGTTTAGATCAACATAATCATATTACAAACCTGTTTGTCAAAGGAACGTTTCATTTGTTTCATGTTTTTCAATTTTAGGTTCTAATTAAACTTTTTTAAAGTTCAATTTCCTTCAATTTATTCAAATATTTTGCTTAATTTTCATCCAATAAATTTTTTATTAAATCAAAACCATCCAGTTAAAGAATTTTTGTTTTGTTGTTTGTCATTTGGATAAAATAAAATATTATAAAGCTAAAACCACATCCACCAGAGACTGGGAAAACTCCCAAAGGGGAACATTATGTGGCCATTATAAGAGACTAGAGATAACCCATAGAGCCAATACATCTCACCAGAGAAAAAGGAAATAAAATGCTACAGGATGGAAGTTTAATTTAATAGCTGGATGAACACTTGATCAGCTTATTTCATCCTTGAGAAGAAAACAGAGTGAATGCAACCCAGGTGGCTAAATTTTAATGTAGTTGAAATTCCATCACTCATGAAAACTATAATTGGGATTCCACTTTTGGATTTGGCCAGCCCAGAAATAGATGTGTGTTCCAAGAACCATAGACTGCTTCTCCTACAGAAAGAACTTTAGAGTGAATCAGGGATTTCAGCTGGTTTCAACCCCTAAGATGAGAGTAGAATAAATTGAGTATAATTGTTACAAGTGTTTAGAATTCATGTATTCCAAACTGGATTGTGACTAAAAGTGTGGTTCTCATTTTAATGCCTTGAAAAAGAAGACAGTGTGATTCTTCCTTGCTTTGCTCTTTGAAAAAAATCAATAACAGACGATTATTTTTTTTAGCTGAGACCCAATACTTGGGCCAGAATTATCTCAGTCAAAAGACATTTCTTCAGTGAGTGAAGCTATAGTTCAGATAGCAAGGTTAAGGTGAAGAGCAAATACAATTTTGTGCATAATTCCCACCCATTAAAAGAAGAGAAACAAATGTTTCACATTATATAGCCTTTCTGAATACACAACTTTTTCATGTGCTCTTCTGGCACATTTTGGCAAGATTCTAAATTCATATTATCCAGCATAACATGGAACAGGTAGAGTTTCTTTGGAAAAGGAACCAATTCCTTTTCCAGCTAGAGAAATTGATGCCAGTAAACCTACAGAGTGCTTTAACCCAGACCACTGTTCAATTAAATAAATCCCATCCTTTTTAGCAGAAATCCTGGTACAAACAAACAGGGAAACATGTTTGTCAATGAGCAAGGTTCATCCATCAGGATATTAATTCCACAAGGACTTCAAGTGAACATGGGATAGGTAAAAATAATGCTTGTGCCAGTATTGGTTTTTACATTTTATTGTTATCAAATATTTCTTCAAAGTCCTTCCTCACCGCTTTGTCTCCATCTCTGTTTTCTAACCTAGAGAGACTGACACCCTTCAAAGAAAGGAAAATGGCACTCACCAGCCCCTTAAGCTTTGGATGCTCTTCACCGATTTGTATAAAAAGTTTGTCTTCATGAAGGGCAATGCTCTGTGTCTCTCATCCCTCTCTCTCCTTTTCTTTTATTTGCTTCCCTTCCTCCTTGCCCAACAGCAGCCACCTCTCTTTAAAAAATTCTTGCAATCCATTCCAAGTACTTTCTCCAATAATGAACGCAACAAAATTCCATCTTTATTCATTTAAAACATGAGGCTGGCCCTCTTTACAAATACTATGTTTAATAATCCCTTTTTGATATACATCCATTCAATGCAATAAAGTGAATACAGTGGATATGAAGCTCCTGCTTTGTGAAGATCAGCTCTCCAGACCATATGTGTGTATGTATCACAGAACCTTGCTGTGAACTTTTAAATAGTACATACGGAGAAACACAGATATTATGCTATCTGCATATCTTTTCCTGGAAGGATTCGTAAAAGACTGTTAAAAAGTTCAACTTTAAGGATGGAGATGAGGTAGAAACTTTCACTTTCATCTCAGTGTTTTTGTACTGTTAAAATTTTTTTCCAAATATATGTATAATCTTTGATTCTTTCAAAAAATCAAATGGTTATTTGAGTAATCATGTCCTTTATGTTTTTAGTACTTCTCTATGCTAAAAAGAAACTTTTAAATTCAAAAAATGTAAAAAGCAGGTGCTAGAGCAAAGACAAGTTGCCTCTGGGGAGCAATTCTTCCTCAAATTATTCTACTTGACATATGCTACATAATTTTATCATGAGTCCCCAGTACCTCTACAGATCCATATGCATAAAGAACAAAAATACAATATTCCAATGAGATATTTTGAAAAATATTTAAATTCTGGGTCCCCCATCAACCATAGAAATGATTCTCCTACTTTTTGTTAACAGCAAAATTATCTCCAGGGAGGTGAAGCACTCCAGGGCCAGCTTTTCTCCAGACCAGTTCACTGTGGGTGTGACCTCACTGAAGCATTCATTTCTCTTTTTTTTTTTTTTTCACCTCAAGTAGGGTGTTTTTTTTATTGTTTTTCAAGTACAGTTTTCTGCCTTTTCCCCCCACCCCTCTCTGCTACCCTAGCCTTCCCTACCTCCCTCCCCCATTTTCACCCCCCAACCTTGTTGTTGTTCATATGTCCTTTATAATTGTTCCTGTAAACCCTTTTCCCCCTTTATCCCCTCCCCTCTCCCTTCTGATCACTGTCAGCCTGTTCTCAATTTTAATGCCTTTGGCTATACTTTGCTTGCTTGTTTGTTTTGTTGATTAGGTTCCTGTTAATGGTAAGATCATACAGTATTTGTCTTTTATCGCCCTGCTTATTTCCCTTAGCATAATGCTCTCCAGTTCCATCCATGCTGTCACAAAGGGTAGGAGCTCCTTCTTTCTTTGACCCAGCAATTCCACTGCTAGGGTTATATCCTAAGAACACTGAAACACCAATCCAAAAGAACGTATGCACCCCAATGTTCATAGCAGCACAATTTACAATAACCAAGTGCTGGAAGCAACCCAAGTGCCTATCAGTAAATGAATGGATCAAAAAACTATGGTACATCTACATAATGGAATTCTATGCAACTGAAGCATTCATTTCAAAGATAGAAACATGAAGGTTCAGAGAGGTCACAGGCCTCCATCACAGTTTGGTGGGGCAGGGACTGGCCTGCAGCCTCAAGAAAAAAGGGGTACCTCGACATACCCCATGTGAAATGTGGTACTGTGGCTGGATACTCCCCTCCTCTGTGAATGCTCACCCCAGAGGCAAGGGACTTGGAAAGACTCACCTCCAGTCACAGGTTATGGGGAACCACAGGGGACAGATTTAAAAAGCTCCTCACTTCGAAGGTGGCAGGTGGTGTTTACAACACAGGCACCTTCCATCATGCTGGGTTGCTTTCTCCAGCTCTTCTTACCCTTCACTAAGCAGCCCAAACCAAGAAATGGGAAGTAACAGGGAAAAGGGGATTAAGGAAACTCAGGGATAGAGGCTGATTATATAGATTCTTCTCATTTCTTCAGAAAGGGCTGAAATGCCATCTTCATGACCCAGGCAAGCCAGTCCTCCTTTAGGCAGCAGCGAGACATGTGAAAATCCTATGGATGAGTAAGCATGTAAAGCTCATCTAAGTGAGTGATAACAGGCTGAGAGGACAGAGGACCTGAGAACATGCTTCTTTTTCATACCTATTCCTATTATCATTGTGACCAGCATTTCTACAGAAAATGCTAACACTGTAGGCTAAGGACACCAAGTTCAAAGTTCAAGCCCTAATCCTGGCTGTCTGATGAGATGGGATCACTGCAGTTTTCATGCTCAAACCCTGTAATTTATAGCTTGCTGTAGAGGCCAGAGAAAATAAATCAAATGGCTAGCCCTCAATATTCCTATCTATACAATGAATCTTTTTTTAAAAGCCAAGAGACTTTAAAACCTGGGGAAAGTTTCTATACGAAAAAGGCAGCTATTCCTTTATGATTAGTACTTTCAGCAGGTATGACTACAAGATACAACAAAAATAATTTCTGTACGGGTTCCCTCCACATGTCCAGACAGACAGCTCCACTTGCAAGCAAAAGCTTCAATTCAAAAATCTCTTCTGTTAGTTTTAGAAAACCAAACCACAAGAAAGAAAAACAAAACTAGCCAGGGATCCCTTTGTAGTTAGAAATACTTAGATTATTTGGTACCCTGGGATAATTTTCTTTAGCTTTCAGAATTTTCTGAAAAAAAGTCCTCCATTTTTTGCTCACTGCCTTTTGGCCAGTTTATTCCTCTTAGAATTATCTTCATTCAGGATGATTTCTGCATATTGCCTCTGTACCTCAGTTCCCCAGGGCTAACCTGGAGTTCCCTGGGACAAATTTCTGAAAATACTCTTCCCATTTCACTTGCTCTTTCACCTCCTGCCCACTCTGGCTGTAAGTGCTAATGAGTACACCAATAAAATAATTTTGTCTTAATAGTGCTCATGCTGGAAACTCAGGGGTTGAGTAGGTGAGGCATGCCTATATAAGAGTCCAGACTGGTAATACACTTGCTCACTCCCACAAAGCATTCAGATGTCATCCTTTTATTAAAGGCAGCTATGTTTAACAGGTGATGTCAGACTATCACCAGTGGTATTTTCATGACTACAAAAATTACAGTTTTATGTCCAGAGTCCCACTACCAGTGTGCCTAAACTTGGAAGCAGTTAACTGCTCTTGTATCCAGCTCTAGAAGGCACTTTCCAGGGTTTCCTGACCATTACCCTTTGCAAACCAAATGCCAGATTGCCCTTTTGTAACCCAGAAGCAGTCTGCAGTTTTAACAAATGTGCTGACCTGCTTCCCCCCAACATCAGAAACAGCGTTTACACATTTACCATGTGCCAGATTCTCTCAGGTTGTTAGGTATACAGGGGTGAGAAGAGGTACCTCCAGGGCAAGTAGTTTTCTAGCTACAGAAAATATCAGTGACCTTGTGCTCCCTACTCCTACCCCAATCTTCTTTAGGGTGACAGAATCTCAGAGGAAGCAAAGAGTAGCCCAGTCACTGGGCACTGAGAAAATACAGATTATCAGACAATATCCTGGGGAGGCAGAGGGAGAACACAATTCATGGAGTTTTGTTCCAGTTCATTACTATAAAAATATAGAAAGGTGTGGCCTCTCTGTTCTCTTTTTAAGTTCCAGATCCCTTCATTAGGGCTAGGGGATACAGCGGGTGGAGGTTAAGGGGTCACAGCTGCTGGAGGAGGGACTGTCATAGAGACCCCTTTGAGGCTTTCCTGGGTGTTAGGGAAGAAGTAGGAGTGAGAAGAAACAGAATCACTGTCTGTAAAAGGCTGAAGGAGAGAAAGTGGTGGCCAGGCCTGGAACACAGGAAACAGCACAGTAGACAGGGCAGAAAGGGAAGGAGAGAGGAAAGCAGGAGGGACTAAAGAGGAAAAACGTTAAAGGATAAAGAGAAGGAAGGGGGAAATGAGAAAGGAAAGAAAGGTAGAGTAGGAAGGAAGGAGTTAGAAAAGAAAGAAGGAACTCAAGGGTAAATGGGAGAGAGGGAAGTAGGGGAAAGAGGGAGGGAGGGAGGGAGGGAGGGAGGGAGGAAGAGTTTCGGACAATCCTGGAAGAAATGGGAAAACGCTGGTGGAAGGAGGCCACTCCAGAGCAAGTGTCACGACATGGGTGCAACAGTCGAAGACCAAGTTCATAAAAGCCTGAAAATCCTGACCCACAACTGAAGTGTGGCTGCAGGGCCAGGGGACAGAGCAAGGCCTAGAGTTGACGGGGAGTGCTCCCATGGGCAGACCCACTGCACTTCTGCCCCGCGGAGCAGCAAAGCTGCAGAGCCTAGTTGCGCTTCCTGGTCCGCCTGTCGCTTCGCTGCCTCCTCCTGAGTCCCGCTCTGGGCAGCGCTACCCTTATGAGGTCGAGGCTGGAACGGGCAGTCCATGTAAGCTACTGAGACTGTCTGGGGCCTTGGCGTCAGGGCTGGGAGGTTTCCGGTCGGTCGCTGCAGGAGGAAGCATAGGGGTGTCGGGTCACTGCAAGACGTGGTTCAGAGCCAGACACCCGGGGAGCCAGGAGACCCGCAAACCTAAAGGACAGTGCGAGCATCCATTGTGAACTTGCCGCGAGCACTAAACATATCAGAGGTTTGGAAGGAGGAAGCGGAGACCTGCTCTTTCAAACAGCCCCTAGTGTCAGTCCAGTGCCCACCCTTCCCCCTCTCATAAAGGAGTCACTTGCGAGGGCAACCATAGCAAGTGGCTCTCCTCGCAAGACCATTTTGCAGGTGCTGCCAGACTGCTGATTTGGTACAATTCTCTTTGCAACGAGCTTAATAAAGAAGGCGATGGGTGCAGGGAGGCGCTGTGATGCCTCCAAGTGCATCCCTGGGACTGGGAAGCTCTGACATCAGAGACCTCTAGGGGAGGGAGCAGGTAACTGAGATTCGCACACCCTTCCTCCCAACCTCCACCCACCAACCCCAGACCTCAGCTGGCGCACACAAACCCGAATAGCTAGTCACCAGGGCATCAGGTCCACTGTCCCTCAAAGAGGCTTGGGGAGCTGTCTTTACGCAAGGGGAGATCAAGTTGGGTACCAGTCACCAAAGACACCCCTTTGGTGTGTCTTTGGAGGGCTCTGGGCAGTCAGGATCTTTCCTGCAAAGGAAGTGGCTGCTCTTTACGTGGGCAGCCGACTTTAGCCCGAGAATCCAGATTCCCTTACCACCTCAGGCACAGTATGTCCTGGGGCCTAGGGGGCAAGGGATTAAGTGACAGTAGGCTTGCCCAATCAGGTGGCATTCTATACGTTGCTCTATTATTTGGGGTTTTAGATAGGGGCCCAAGTTTTGCTATTGGAGGCCAAAAAAGAATGACACCATCATTGTGCAATCTGTTTTTCCTTCTGGATTCCCAGCAGCTCAGCTCCTCCTGTACTAGGAGGCACAAGTTTGTTTACACCTAAAGGCCCTTTTTTCAACTTTATTTTTCCCTCCACCAAGTCCTTCTTTGAAGTGGGAGCTCTGAGCACCTCACTTTGGGGTAAGGGGGAACTCTGGAATATTTTTCCCTGCAGCCAGCCCCATGGGCAACCTACTGTGAGTGTGAGGAGCTGGGTAGTACACCTCTGCTAGAGGGATGCATGTACACACACACATAGGCAAGCACACCCATCTGATTTCTCAGGGGTTTCTAGGGGGTCTAAAGACTTCTCCAGGGCAGAGTGACCCCTCAGCTGTCCTACAACTCACCTCTCCCGCTTCACTTCATACCCTGCATACCCCCACCTCACCCCTCAGCTCTCTCTCCTAAACAGTTGTGTCCACTCAGCCAGAGAAGTTTCCAGACCTCTTCTCTCCACTCTACACACACTTCAAGGTGAGGATCTGTTTAGAAAACCTCTGAGGAGGAGGAGGTTTCTCAGCCTAAGGCCAGTTGCCTTAGAGAGAAGTGATAAAACATCATGAAAAAGAAAACACCGGGGAGCCCAGAGATAGATTCCATCCCTCTGCAGGGCAAATCTTGTTGCCTTTTTAGCTCTGCCAATGCCAGTCCTCCCTGTAGGGCCCCTGCTACCTTCCTGTCCCACCGCAGGACCCCGGACACTGAGAGTGAGTCAGAGGCTAGGGCCCTAAGGCATCGGATGCTTTGCCAGAGCTTTAACTTAATTCTAGGGGGACACGCATTTTTAAAATGTTGGGACTGCAATTTCATGGCCACTGGGACCAAGGGGGTGAGGGCAGATGAAGGGCGGAGGAATGGGGGCATCTGGGAAGAGGTCTCACAGGGCTGGGTCAAATGAAATCCGAGTTGCCAGCAGCCAGGCTCTCAGGCAAATGCCTGTGCCCTAGTGCTCTCTGGCAAAGGTTGCTTTTAGGATCGATTTTTCAAGAACTAATCCTGAGCAGAGATAACGAGAAGGAAGATGAGAGTTATCTGTAACAAATATAAACAAAATTTTCTTTGAAACTATGCAATTCCTTATAGAATTGATTTCCAAATCTTTAGTCTTTCCAAACCCCCCGATGGAAAGGATTTTGAGGTTTTGAAGTCTTCTGGAAACACGCTGTAAATACTAGTTGTCTTGAGGGAACATCTGGTGAGGTCTGTCACATGTGGGGGTGGGGATGAGATGGTCCTGCCTTGGCTATGAAAAGACAATTGGATAGGTGTTGAAATTCCCAGCAAATCAGCACCTTTCCACGTGTAGATAAACTGGAACTTTCTATTCCTTATGTTCCCAAGAATTAAAGTTTGCTTTCATGGATGGGTAATGTAAATTATACTTTCTTGCCTACCTAATACGGAACCCACAGGCATTACTCTTTACTAAGATAAAGTTCATAAATTGTAATGCTTAATTTAGCATTTGATTGGACTACCCTTAAGGTAACCTCTAAGTTCATTGGCACCTGATTTGGAGAATATATGGACTAGATGATCAAAAATATTTGTTTTTACTGAGTATTCATGATATTAAATTGCTTTCAGTAAAGAAATTTTTTCCTCCTGAAAAAATAATTCAATAAATGCTATTCCTACTATTTTTATTAACTGAACAACAATTAAATATAGTAATTGCCTTGTGGGATTGTTTAAATATAATTTAAAAGCAATGATTGATTGATTGATTGATTAGGGGGGAGGTAGTGATTCAGATTACTTTGCATTGTAATTTTTCAAAGACCAGTTGGTGGTGTGGATGGTCTTTGAAGTCAGCTTTTCTGCCAGGAAGAATAAAAAATCTTAACTAAATAGGTATGTAATTCTAATTATTTTTGTGTTCCTTGTTCAAAGACAAACACTTGTGTACAGTTTGAGAAACCATTGTTTAAGGATGGCCCTCATTTATTCGATGCTCCTTTACCTATATCTTTAAAGAACTGTGAGGATCAGGAAATTAAGTTATTAATTTCGTATAACTAATATAGCTAATTTTTGCTACAGACTTTGAAAATTAGTGAGGTGTTTCATAATAGGAAGTGAATGTAATGGTAAAAGGGTCATAAATGCAAATGCCATTCAATAACTCTGTATTTCTAAAAGTGTCTTCTAAAGAAAATCAACCACCAATAAATCCCCATTCCAATTAACTTGAATTAGCTTAGAATTCAGAATGGTGTGTTTTACCTTTGGGTTGTTACCTACAGGTCATAATTTGTTTCTGATGTTGAGCTTGAAATGCCCCAGAACAAAGTTAGCATAGGACAACATTGCTCTGAAAACAGCAAATCCTTTTCTAAATCTTCTTTCTGCTTGAGATCAGCACTGGGGGAAATCATTTAAATGTGTGGATATACTTTTCTAATTAAAATTAACCTGCTTAGTCAAATGATTTATATAATGAGGTAAATTCCATTTCAATTTTGTATTCAAATATAAGGTCAGTTGTTCAGAAAGCAGGTAGATTTGAGGCCAAGGACAAGAAAGACCCTGAGCAAAGCATTTGTTCTCTTACTGTTCCTTAAATGTAAAGCTTTAGAGGAGTTCTAATACTCAATTTTTTTTAATTTCCTTTACTTAGGTTTTCTAATAAATGAGCAACTGGTATTCTGTTTTCAAATTTAGTTTAAAGCTTAAAATAATTACAATTCCAATTTTTGTAATTTATATCCCATGTTTGTGTTTTAATAAAGGTGAAAATAAAAAGATTTTTGTTTTTTATTGATTTACTTGGTTTATTAAGAGCAACTTAATATATTCTTTCTCACACACACACACACACACAACTCAAGCCAGGATACTGTGTCTCCTTGGAAATAAAGCTTTTTGCCTCCCCCCTACCCCCCCACCCCCACCCCGGCTTCCTCCTTGGTAGATATGAGGTGAATCTGACTGGTAAAGATCCTTCTGGAATACCACTCTGCCCCAGGCTGACCCTAAGGTTTGTGTTCTGTTTCCCTCACTGCTGTTGCTGGGACCCCCTTAGTTGACTCCTTCCTTTCTCAGGATTGTTGAAGTTGCATATTTGTGGTGGTCAGAACCTACTGCAGACAGGTTCTTTGAAATGAGCAAATTCTGCCATTCCTTTCACCTATGAGGAAAATGAGGACTCAAAGGCAAATGAGCTTTTCCCAATTTATAGGAAAAAACAGAACCTGAAGGTCAGTGTAAGAAGATGCCCCTGGCACTGTTGACCAGCAATTAAACACCTTAAATCTGTTAGTTTGGCTTATTATGGAAAAAGGGGAGGAGGAGAGAGTACTCCCAGCCATGGAAAGAAGTACCCCAAACCGTACAGAGTTCAAAGAGTCTAATTGTAGGGACGCATGGTTGAAATGCTCTTTCCTTTTCCCAAGAATGAAGGTCCAGCTTTTGTTTTTGTTTTTGTTTTTAAGAAGAACCTGTAAAGAAACAGAAGGGCAGTGCCTGGAAGTATCCAGGTTCTGATCCAGGTGCCAGAGCAAGTCCACCACAAAAAAAAAAGGCTAAGCTTCTCAGGCCACAGAAAGGTGAGCCTGAATGATGCTTCTATACCCTTCTACACATGGAGTAGTGAGATGCAGACAGAAGCAATTACTTGGCCAGGGGCACAAGAACCAGATCCAATCCTGACCCTCTTTCTTCTCTCTCTGTACAAGTGTGTGGGGGTGGGGGCAGTCCTAGGGCCTCTCTCAACCTCTGCGTGCCTTTCTAGAGACGCGCATCAGGGCATACACTTGTTAGAAATCAATCTGCTCTAAGAAGCAACACATTTAATTTGGAGGAAGGAACGATTTATGCTTGGTACCAAATCTCTCGCTATCTTTCCCACTATTACACCCCCCACGCTTGAACTCTTCTTAACCAGCTCTGCTTTCACCCAACCCATCCCCACCCGTCCCCCTCACCTTCTCGGTTAGGATGCTTGAAGGTCAACGCGGCCACTGCGAGCTCCCCACCATGCACTGTGACACCGGCTCCGGAGGGCGCCAACTGGGGGCCCTGTGCAGGAGGCCACGGAGGGGCAAGGTAGCCCCCTGCCGACCCGCTGTACACACCATGCTGGTTGGAGGAAGGGTAGCCGCAGGCGGGGAGGAAGCCACCCACTGCGGAGAGGCCAGACGCTGACTGTGAGGATGGAGAGGGACAGACCATCACCAGGCAATCCCGCCGTCTTCTTCAGCATATGGAGTTACTGAGGCGAGAGATCCTTCTTTCCCCCTTCTTCCCCCTCAATTATCTCCACGCAAAGCTTGGCCTCTAATTTTCCTAGTAAGGATTCTGGCAAAGGATGTTCACTCAAATTATTATAAAGAATAATAATAAGTGAGGGGGATCATGGCATTCATCAACCAGGATGTAGAGAAAAAGATTCCTCAATCATTTGTGTTATGAGTTCAAGTTTTTATAGCAGAAGTATCTTGGCAAAAGGCAACTCAATCCACTCTAAAGCCAACCTCCCCCGAAAACTAGAGTGGTGGAGAAAAGAAGAGAAAATGCCCATGCAGGTGCAGTGTGGCCCAGCTGCCAGAAATCCTGAGGCCCCTGGCCTGGGGCAGTTTCCTCTTTCTCTCTCTTTCCCCCAATTCTCCTCCCAACCCGCAATCTTCCTCTCATCTAATTAAGGGCATCTCCTTCCCCTGACCCTTGATTACCTGGGTGTACTTAATGTCTGCCTCTATTGCAGGTTTCTCAAGCCCATTTACTGCTGGGGTGGCGGGGAACGCCGTGCGGTTCACGCTAGCCCAGTCTTCCATCTTCTGGGAGTAAGTGGCACCTTCGTTCCCGGCCAAGGCCCCTGCAGGGAAACAGGACAGAGTAGTAGAGACATCCGAACCTGCGCTGGGCACAAGCACAGCCCTCTGGCCAGTCATTTACACAAGTGCCTACAAGCACTTAGCTCATTTCCCAGGGCGCAGCTGAGGGTCCTGCAAACACCTGAGGCACCAAACGCTCCTAGAGCGATGGAGAGCAGAGAGGCAATGGAGTACGAGATTTCGCTTTCACACCCAGCGGGGCATAAGTTCCTCCTTGCTCCTCCAAGTCTGTGACCAGCTTCCCAAAAAAGAGATGTCTGGAGGAGAGGCAGCCTCTGAGACAGGGGCTTACTAAGCCATGGCACCTTTCCGCTGTCTACAGGCAGCTCCCAAAGATTCAAGTTCAAATCCAAAGCAGGCACTTGAGAATTGTTTGGGATTCTCAAAGTCTTAGCAAGTGTCTGGAAGGCCAGGAGACATCTGGGATCTCCCAAAGGAGGTGTCAACCCAGTAACCAGCACGCATCCCCTGCACGTGTATGCTTCTTCCACACATGTGTGTGCAAGAGAGAAACACAAAGAAATTTCCAGAACAGAGCACAGATCGGGTAAGGCCACGTCCCAACCAACTGCCCACAGATGGCTCCAGGGGAAGCTTTGGCCCCAGTTGGTGGCCCAGTCTGGGTTTGCGCCGCCGGAAGAAACAAACCTTGTTTGCGGCCTCGGCAGCACACCCCACTGCCGCAGGGGCTAAGTTTTCCATTTCTTTCTGCGGCCCCTACCCACTTCTCTCTTGGGCTACAGAAAATGTTGCCTCTTACGCTCCTCCTCAGTCTGCTCACATAAAAGCATGCCATCCCTTACCCAGCTTCTGGGGGTAGGGAACAGTTGGAAGAAGCGAGGCACTCAGTCCGGCCCACACACGATTTTCCCAAGCTCTGCACCAAGGCTGCCTCAATCTTCTTCCCCTACTCCACTGCCTCCATTCCCTGAGACATATGAACACAAATTTGCCGATTTCTAATTGCAGGCGAAGGACAAATCCTTTGAGCTTCCACCCCAAAGATGGCTGCAGCCCTGGGATGCCACAGTGGAGATCCCAGTTCCAGAACCTGCAATGAATCTAGGCCTGCTTGAGATCTAGGTCACTACACAAGACGGGCCGGGTGGCCCCTTTGCTTTTTACTCAAAATAACCTTTGGGCATGGGGGAGACAGGACCTTTTGGAAAGCTGAGGAATACGGAAAGACCTTAAGAATCAAAGAACTCACTGACGTTTGTTTGGCTTAGAGCTGGGGTAGGAGTTTGCCTTTTTTTTCTTTTCTTTTCTCTTCTCTTTTCTTTTCTTTTCTTTTTCTTTTCTTTTCTTTTTTTCTTTTTTTTTTTTTTTTCAAGTACAAAAAAAACGCAATTTCAGGCCTCTGAATCTGTGGTCAGAGATTGCTCTTCCATTAGGGAAATATTTTCCATATTTGTCATAAAAAGTTCAAGATATCTGAGGGCTCCCACATAAGGCCTGTGACCTTCAACCTCCCTGTCAGCCCTAGCCTTCCCCTGAGCCAAACTGGTCCAAAGACGGTGACCCCTCGCCCTCATGCCCACTCCCCTAACTTCCAATTCTGCTCCTTCCAAGGTTACAGAAGGCCTCCACGACTGACCTGTTTGTTCCATAAACGTCCGGATGCCCAAGATGTTGCTGACCGAGTGCACCGAGGGCCATGAACGGGGAATGCTGACATGACCTGCTGTGCCTGGGACTCCGTGGTGACTGCCCATTTTGGCGCCGGTGGGCGACACGGGGCTGGGGTAAGGGTACTGATAGATGTGGTTGTAGGGCAGCGCCGGCTGTGGCTGCGGCTGCTTGCTCGCCTCGTAGGGCCCAGGCTGCGCCAAGCTGCCAATCTTATTGCGCAGGATGCGACTGATGGAGCTCACAGAGGGCACGTTGTATTTATCGCAGACGCCGTCGGCCAGCAGCCGGTCACGAATCTCCCAGGCAAAGATGCCAGGGTCGCCCTGCTTGTAGTCTCGAATGTGCTTGACCACGTTGGGGGTGGTGACGCGGGGTTTGCTGCCTCCAATGGCCCCTGGCAGGATGGAACCTGTCTCGTTGTAGCGCGCCAGGATCTTGCTCACGCAGCCGTGGGATACCCGAAGCTGCCGGCTGATGTCACAAGGTCGGATACCCAGCTGCGCCAGCTCCACGATGCGCAAGCGGATGGCGTTGGGCAGGGGGCGGCCGTTGACAAATACGCCGCCCAGCTGGTTCACCTCGCCGTACGTCTGCTCTGCGGTCGTGCCAGAGGACAGTGAGCAAGAAACCGAGAAAATACCAGAGGGTTATCCAGGGATGGTTGTACCGGGCTAGGGGCCGCACCCAGGGGTGCCTCAGAAAGTGTCCTGCGGATACCCAGAATCTGCGGGCAAACATTGGGTATGCCTTCGGGAGTGAGCGCAGTCACAGGGACCGCGGAAGGGGGCCCGGAGCCCTACAACCCTCCACATCCTTTTGACGCATCTCACGTGGGACTCCCCAACCCGGACGCGGTGAACTGCCCCCACCTCTCCCAGAAGGCTGGGCACTTGAGGAAAACGCAGCTCTTCCATAACCAAGACGGGGTCTACCAGAGGGAAAAGGCTAGAGGAACGGGAAACGCCGGGACACAACACACCTGGTCCTCCCTCCCGCCCCCGCCTGCCTACAGCCCCTTACCCATTGTGCTCGAGCCAGCTGCGGGAAACCGGGTCTGCCGCGCCTGGGCCCGGCGCTGTCCGGGAGAGCTCGGGCTCGGGCCGCCGAAGGAGAGGCATAGAGGGAAGGCGAGCGCGAGCCGAGAGCTGCGGCTATTGGGCCGCGGGCTGGAAACACGCTGTGCGCCGCTGCCAAGCTCGGTGCCTCCCGCCGCCGGGTCCGCTGCTGCCGCTCCAGCAGCCGCCACCGCTCTCTCCCAAGACACTCTCCACGCCCGCGACCCCAGACTCAGGGTGAACTTCATTCGATTAAGAAAAATTCGTCTGATCCGGAGGCTGCAGCGTGCGAGGATCAATTTTACGTGTCCTCCACGTCAATCTCGGCAGTCGCGCAGGACACTCGTGAGTTGGCAGCTCATTGGTTCCCGTCACTGCACCCCGGCACCCCCTCCCCTTGGTGAAACTCTACCCTCTCCCCGATCCTCCCCTATCTGCCCTCCTCCGGAACCCATCCTCAACCCCATCCTCCTCCCTGCACACAAACTAAAGTCCTAACTTTAGCTGGTCCTGGGACCCTCTACTTGCTCTGCTACCCTCGAAGAATTTTACCCCTCCGGTTCTGATACAGATGGGGTAGTTATTTCAAATTGATGAATATTTATTAGTACTAGTACTAGTTTGGGTTTTAGTTTTACTACCAACTCCACAGCCTTTACTCCTAAGAAATCACAGGATTAAAGTTGATCAAGACATGATGCTGTGTGTGGTATCAGTGCCCCATTTCTGAGAGTGCGAGCGTCGAAATGAGCGTTCACTGTGACTGGCCCAAGGCATTTGCCGTGTCCTATTTCTGGCCAACACTCCAATCCTGCTTTCAGGAAATCTTTGCAATGTTTAATAGCCACCCTCACCCTTGGGGTAGTGGTGTTATTTCAGTGATGTGAGAGGAGCCGATTCTAGATTCTGTCTCCCTGCTACCAGTCCCATCCACCTGAACTCATTCCAACCTGAAATGACACAGGACAGAAGGAAGGTCAGAAAGGGATTCTGATCTGTCCCCCGCTAGGGGTGTCCTGGTGACCCCGACCCGCCCTAGGAAGGTCGCCTGCTGTAGCCCTCACTCTAGGCCTGAAAGACAGGTCCTTTCACCCAGACCAGGAACCCAGAATTCTTCCACATCTGAATTGCCTGGCCTCACCTTTCACACAGCATCCGCGGTTTCTAGAGGGTCTTTGTTAAACTTCTGAATGGTTCTTTCCCCTCCGTTTAAAGGAAAGGGGAGTGAGCAGCCCTGAACTCTCTAGCTTTTGCACGAACAGCCAACCCCCTCCTCTATTTCTATCTTGCATCAACGCCCAATTCTGGACTTTCCCAGCCTGTGTCGATAACTGTGGTAGTCAAAGAGTGAGCTATGCGGTGGAGTCCAGGAGAAAGCAGGTGGAGGGAGAAAGCTCCTGGTTTTACCCTGAACTGACAGAGAGGAGACCGAGACAACGGAGGTCCCAGCTTGAAGCCAGTAAGCATCAAGGGCTTAAGGCTGAACGTACTGGATGGAACAGGAAGGACGGCGTAGGAGGAAGCCTGGGAAGAACCTTGGTTCTCAGGACAGCCCTGCGCTTCTAGCTCTCCTCATGAGGCGGGAAGAATTCCCGGCTCCGTTGCCCCAGAGTCTAAGGCTTTGGGGCTAGAAGATAGATAGCTGCGCGGTGATGCTGCGGGAGGCGCAGTGGCACCCAATCAGTGCAGCCAGGGAGCAGCAAAGACCCAGTCCTGACCCCTTTCCCTCTGCTGCGGGACCAGAAAGTGCGGCTGGCTCTGAATTAACCTGTCCAGAAGTGTCAATTAGGAGGGCCTGAGAGGTAAATCCTGTGCTCTCTGGCAGGAGGGCGCGGGGTTTGGCTGGGATGCAGCAGGGACCACAGGCAAGAATTATCCTTGGAAAGAAAACCCAAGTTGAAAAAAGGTGAGGACTCTCCCCTGCCGCATCACGGAAAACATAATACAACCTCAGGGAGACCACTGGGGACCCAGAAGAGGACTGTCTGTGCACTAGTGAGGGGTTGAGTACTTTCTAGAAGACTAGGCCAGTCTAAGTCAGCACAGGGGTAGGGACAGGGTAAAGGGATAGTTTGAAATAGTACGGGCAAACCGGACCTAGGGGTTCTGCAAAAGTGCAGAGCAGAGGATTGAGTACGCCCTGGCTGTGAGGCTCTCTGAGACTGCGCACAGTGCAAGGTGCCCTGCTGAGTTCTTTCCGGGTTATTTGGACCCTGCTTTCTCCTGATCTAGAATTTTGTTGCCTGAATTTCAAGTCGGGCCCTGAAGATCAGAAAGGTTGATTCCTGGATCTGGGAACCACAGTATGCATAACCTAGTGCATCCCTGAGATAAGGTGAAACAGCTAAAGGTATTTCTTTCCCATGTAGGCCAGGAGTAGACAGGAACTCTCAGAGAAGAGATTGTAAAGCCGTTGGTATTTCTGTGAGAGCTGGTTTGCCCTAACTGTTCTCAGCGAACATTACTCCACATCTGCCAGTAGACCGCTGGGCGCTGGCAAGGAGGTGCAGTCCAGGAAGGCACCATCTCCCTATTGCCCTCTGCGAAGGCTGGTGGGGCGGGGGTAGACAGAAAATTATGCCTGGGGGCTCTCTGTGGTGTCAGAGCCTGTCTGCCCTTACTTCACATCCCACCTTCCTCCCACTCCCCATAGCTCCAGCAGCCATCTGGTACCAGAACCACGCAGCACTCCCCGCAGCCTGATCACAGCCAGCCTCGGGAATTTGTCGCCCCCTGTTGGCTCACGGATGGGTTCCGCGAGTACCCGAGGTCGGCTGGGTTAGAGGAGAGGTGGTCCCAAACATGGGGCTGCAGAAGGAGAAGAAACATCTCTTCCACCTCTCCACGATGCAGCTTGGTCCTTCCCGTGACCAGGAAGAGGCAAAGTGGCCAGTGCTGAGCGCTCAAGAGGTAAAAGGCTTGCTTACCTCAGGTCCGTTTGGCTGGATTTGGCTCCGTTGTTTTGAGCACCCTGGGCGCCGCAGCATGGAACAAGGTGAAGAGTTGCTCCCAGAGGCGTAGAACCTTCCTAGATAAGGAAGTGCTATAGAACCCGGGAGGTGAAGCTCTCAGCTGGGGTTGGACGGCCAGAGAGGTGGAGGACTGATTCGAGAGACCCCGAGTGGCTTCGGGAACTAATCCAGTTTTCCCAAGGCAGAGAAAAGCAAGGCAAGGTCTGCGCCAAACGCGTGAGGCAAAGAGGAAGCAGGAAATGGGTGCCTGCCCGCCTAAGGACAGGAGTAAGAGGAAACAGGAGGGATTTGGGGTGAACACTCCCTTGCGATTTCCCGCCTGATCCCTGGACCTGAATGTAAACGCTGGGAGAGTTTCTGTGACAGTCAACCCCACTTCATCTTTTCTGCGTCTCTGACTTTTGGTGGAACTCTTTCGGGTGATTATTTGGGTGCAAATGAAACGTGCCCGTCACAATAGACCAGGGTGTTCCGGGGACCTATGCATTTTAAGATCTTAAGGAGAAACCTAAACAAGCATATTGAAGTCTCTCTCAAGTTCCGTAGGGCAGAAAGAGCAACAACCGGCCCAGCGTTTTTTCGGCTCAGCTACAAGGAAGGAGCAGAGCGCAGGAAACACACTAGCGAGAGTCCCGGGAGGGCCCGCAGGCTGAGCGTGCGTTCAACTTACAGCTAACATGGTACCCACCAGCCTCCCTCCAGGTGAGCAAAGTCAGGGTCCTAGTCCTCCCAGAGAGCAACTCCTCAGGCCTGAGAAACCCGCAAGGGTCCAGCTTGTACAAGTCCTGACTCAGTTCAGGTCCCATACTATTGTTACGTTTTAAGAACACTGTGCAGTGAGTCGTGTGGTTGGAAAGCAAAGTTAAACCGAATCTCTTAGCTTTATTTTTAACTTTACTTTTTTTAAAAGTAGCGCAGTCTGCAAATGCACTTTGCACAATATAACACCATGTTATATTGTGCCTCACCTACACACCCCCACCCCAGGACACAGTTTTGCAAAGGAGATCCTGCGCGCCGCAATTGGAAAGCGTAATTAATAAGAAGTAACTAGCTACAGGGAGACAAATGGTTGGAAAAGCTTACCCAGATCTAGGAACTGCAAGCCCCAGGAAACGCATGAACAGCCAGCGAACTAACTTGCGGGAAACCGGAATCTTGGAGGTGAAGGAGGTGGGGAGGAGGAAATAGAAGGACTCCAGGCTAAATAGTCCCCTTTGTTGGAGGCCAAAGACTACCGGGAAGGTGTGTCCTCCCCATCAAGAGGCCTCACAGAGAAGAGTGGTGGAGGCATTGTCCCCTGCACCTGCAGTTCCAGATTGGGACACATATACTCCCCAGACCCCAAGTGTGTTGATGGTTCCAATTCAAATTAGAACAGATCCCCAAGAACGTGACTTACCGTCCTAGGCTGTTCAGCCGTCTTGTGAATATGATTTGCTTGAAATTCTTGGCCTAGCCTCTCATTTTATTTACTAGCCTAGCATTATTATTTGGTAGCCTGGAAGTGTTTATTATGGAAACTGGTCAAATCTGCGGTGTTGCGGTGGGGAGCTGATTTCACTGATTTCCACTACGTTGGCTGCTGACCGCAGAGAATGTCCTTAGAATTGCAAGAGAAAAAGAGGCAAATAATATTTTTTATTTTCCTAAAATGAAATGGATAAGCAAGAACAGACAAATATTTTCTATGTCAATAGCAAAACAGTTCCTAGAGTTCATTCAGAGGGGTAGGAAAAAAATTAGAAAACAGATTTGAGGAGAAACCCCCATTGGAAATAGATGGAGAAAGCATTGTGAACAAAAATCTAAAGTACTTCCTACCCTGCAATTCGAGAATTTGACCACTACATTTATAACATCCCTTCTAAAGTAGAACATTTTAAATGTGGCACTTGGTGGTAAAAATAAACTACAGGAAGCTAGTACCACTTTTTGTAGGAATGGTTTCTTTGAGTCTTCTGAAGGAGCAATGTCTTTGTCATTCTTGAGTGTATATTCTCATGAGTGCCAAATCCAGGGTATCTTTTATTGCTCTTATGTCTCTCTCCTGTCCTTGGCAATTGGCCTGATAAATTTCCCCTTGTAGAAAATTACCTATACTGTATAATTATATCTATCTTATTTAACACATCAACAAAAAAAACCCTGCAAGGATTTTGGGCTCTGGTCAAAATTCCACCTTTGCAATGAGCTCTCACAAATGTTTATGTGGCAGTGTTAAGAACCTAAACAGCAATGTTAAAATGGAAATATTTGAGAAACTTAAAAATGTCCATGGAGCATATCTCCTGTATGGGGTCTGTTTACTTGGAAAAGGAGCGATCTAAGAGTAGTTAAAGGGGTACAAAGGATAGAAGTGGCATTTTCTAAGGGAACCAAGGGGGTGATGGGTGATGGAGTGACTACCTTACAAGATGAATCACAAAGACAACACTGGACCAGGGTCTTGCTGCCTACAGGATGCCCCTGTGGATCTGACTTGCTCTGCTGCAAATAATGACACGTGTGAGACATCCACACCAGCCAGTTAATTGGAACCAGCTTGAGGTTTGCTGCCCTTGAAAGTTTCTGATCCTCCATGGACATAGGATCTGGAGAATGGATGGAAGACATGGAAAACTGAAGGACACACATATAGTTGTTTTTTTTTTTTTTTTCTGAAATTAACGACCGCCCAGCAAGTCCTAGTTTACCTGGATTTGTTTGATTTCTTATCATAGATCATTTCTATCTAATCTTCAGCACACACATACACAAAAACACAATTCAAGTACTAGAAATGGGATAGTTAGAAGGTTTGCAAAATGATTGTAATAACACATTGGGCACAGAACACTGAAACCTGTTTGTGGACTGTTTTCAACTCCCCTTCCTGCCAAGGGAGAGTGAAGCAGGAGTACTTCTCCCCTCACCAGTTACCTATTTTTGTATGCTTAAAATTATCATTCCTAATCAGATGTTAATGACTTTATTTTTGTATACATGATATAATTTGGAAGCATTGCTATTTTGGAATAAAGATTTTGTTCCAGGGTTGTGGGTTTGTTTGTTTAGTGTAAGCTCAAGCCTTGAAATCCATTGGAATTGTGTATTCTCCTAAAAGTAGGATCTCCTTCATGTTTATTTAATTTTTAATAGTACATCTCTATTAAATGTCACTTGAATCATTTTTCTTGTAATAAATCAAGTGTCTTTTATGATGAGCTTTCCTTCAGGCACAACTGAGATTTTTGTTTATGAATAACTTTTTACCACCAGTCTCTTTGGTCACTTTTAACTAATTATTGCTTGATATCTTTTTCTCTTTAATTGCTGCAGTATCCCAAAGCCTGCTGTATATATGTATATTTATACTATGTCTGTGGCTTGGTGATGGTTTTAATTTTCTCCCCTTCCCCCTTGTGTATGAGCTATGGAGTTTTATTGAAGACCTATAATGCCTCCGGTTTTGATTTAGTGTTTTGGAGTTTGTGATCTCATTGCCCAGTATGGAAAATATTAGACAGGGTCTGCAAATTGTATTCAGAAAAAGACCTGCATCACTACCGTGCACTAAGTGCTCATCCCCATTGCTGCAGTAAGCCAAATGCACAGCCATTTAGAATCAATGTTTAGTTTTTATGCTTTTGAATACAGACCACTTCAGCTAGTCCTGCTTATACAAAGGGTTCTTGAAGACACTCATTCTCCAGGTGGCTACACTTTAGTCTCAGGTGGGCAGGGGTGAGAGTTGAGGCTTAGAAGGTCCTGATTTCTGGGTCTCATCTCCAGAGATTCTGATTGAATTTGTCAGAACACAGGATGGACACCTGAATTTTAAGAGCTGTCCAGGTGATTCTAATGTACATTAAAGTTTGAGGCTCTGATTTAGGGGAGGAACGATCTAATGCAATGCTTCTTGCCTTGCAACTATTTTCAGGGATGCAGGCAGGACTCACTAGCAGCTAACTGGCCCCAGTCACTTCTGTGGAAACTATAACTTGACACACAAAAACATATTAAATTACATGTCTAAAAGTCTTTCCCATGCATTTTACACTGTGTCACTTTCACCCTTCTTGGAAACAGCTGAAAAGGGAGAATGCTGCCTTCTCAGTTTGGTTGCTGCTCTTGGTTTGCCATCTTTTTAAAACAAGAACCCTCTATCTCCCTGCCCTCACACAGGTGAGCACAGCCTCCTGGTTAAGTGGAACCATCTGCTCATTGAACTGGGTGTGGGCAATTGGCGGGGGTGGGATCCATTAAGGAAGACCGCGATTGACTCAGCCACTTGTGCTGAAGAAGATCGACTTTGGGAGAGACTTTTGGAGAGGTGATAATGAATCAAACAGTGCTCAACAGGAGAGTCAGAATAATTACATTGTCTGAGGAGATGGGAGCTGAATTTAATTTTCAACATTGTTAAATAACACTGCTTTCTAGATATGTAAAGTAGCAGAAGATATGCTTCAATCAGTAGATATAGTTTACTATTTTTATGATTATTGCTGTTGTTAATATTTGATTTCCATGCACCTTGAAGGAGGACACTTTTTTCACATTGGCTGTGGTAGTGTTGCATTTTAGATCTCAGAATTGTTTTCCCCTCAGATCTCTGGCTTTTGATAAAGATAGAAATGTCAAGTATCCTGGCAGGGAGAAGTATGAGAAGGGGTAGGGGGAAGTAAGAAAAAGAAAAATGCTTCACCTATTCTTTTTATAGTCTCTGAAATGAATGAAAATAAAATTCTTTTTCATTTTTATTTGCTTCACCTTGGTTTAGACTCTTTATTTGATTTGATTTTTATTGTTTTATAAGCTTATGCATATCCCAAAATTTGAACTGCATTTCATTTTGAAACAAGTTTCAAGAAACCTGAAAGTCTATTGCTTCAGGACATTTGTGTCCTTGATTTTTAAGGTGCAAGTTTTTAAGATTTTTTAGCTATAAAATTTGTTTCTAACTGACTAAGACTAAGAGAACAAATGCATTAATTCTCATGGGATTTTAAGGTCTTGTTTATTTTTAGAAATCTTACATGGGCACCTCTTGAGGAGATGTTAAAATATATATTTTAGAAACTGCATCAGTCTTGTAAAAATTTATTTATATTCATCTATGTTAATAAGATTATACTGTTTATATCAGGGGTGTCCAACCTTTAGCCTGCAGGCTGCATGCACCTCAGGATGGCTGTGAGGGAAGCCCAACACAAAACTTGAAATTTACTTAAAACATTACGAGTTTTTTTATAATTATGTGTTGTAATGTATTTAATGTGTGGCCCAAGATAATTCTTCTTCCAGCATGACTCAGAGACACCAAAAGGTTGGACACCCCTGGTTTATACTATGTTTTAAGTCAACATTAAATTACTTTAAAGGTGTATGAAAATTAATAACAACAAAAAAACTGAAATGCCTTTAAAATGATGCAGCATATCTCAGCAACAGCCAGAAGCCAAAAGTTAACAGGGTCATAACAAGGCAGTAACAATTCTGAACATACTTACAGGACTGTAGATTTTACAAATGAATATTCTGAGAAAATGAGTTTTGACAGGGTTTCTAAGCATTGAGATGTGGGCAAAGTGGATAACTGAATTAATATTTGTCCTCTTGGGAAATAGTCAGCATTTGGAATATTGCTTCTTGACAGGACAACAGGCAAGAAATTTGTTCCCCTGTAATGGGGCAGTGTCAGAGGTTCCATCAATTTTAGCTTTTGTAATAACACCTATGGATAAGGCAAGATCTGCTTAGTTTAAGCTCTCTTCTATAATTACATTTCACAAAATACAACCCAGGTTAGTCTGCACAGGACTGGTCTTTGCATGTGCTGGACATGTGTTTGCAATGTCAGCCAACTGATTTAGGCAGAACTAATCTGGCACTTTCATCTTAGTTTCTCTTTTAACTGGGGCATACATAGGTAACTCTGGAGGAGGAGTGGTGGAATTGGTTGGGGCTTGGCTTATGGCAGAACTTTAATTGGACAAATAGCCTTAGGTGAGGTTTGATAGCTGGTTAATATCACTCTAGGCTTGAGGTCCTTTGTCACTTTAGGCTGTGCCCATGCTGACTTTCATCACAGAGGGAATGAGGGGATTTATTTCATCAGCTCTCTATTCTCATTGTGTCTTTAGAGCTTTTCTGTGTGTTTATAATATTTGAAATGATGGGAAGGTTGGAGAAATTTATAGTCATACTTGATTAGAGCTTCTACCCATTGGCTAGAATGTGTGTGTGTGTGTCTCATTGTGGATTTGGCATACAGAGAGGGTCAGTATCTATACAGATCCAAAAATGAACATGTACTGAACTCAGAAAGTGACCCAGTTACAGAGAAGCATAATATTGACAAGTGTGGGCTTTTTATTAGCTCTAAATTCTTGGCTTGGAATCCAGGCTCTCCCACTTACTTGAGACCTAACTTCATTGTACCTCTGTGGTCTCACCTACCAGATAGGGTCAGAGTAAGGATTAAGTGGCTTAATTATGCTTAAAACAATGCTTAAAAACAGGAGGTGGTTAATCAGTGGCCATTATTCTCATTACGTTATTTTTCCATATTATTTATGTTTTTATTTTTTAGAGAGATGAGAAGGGAAGGACAAAGACAGGGAGAGAAACACTGAAATGAGAGAGAAGCATTGATCCATTGCCTCTCAAACATGCCCCAACTGGAGACCCAACCTACAACCCAGGAATGTACCCTGACCAGGAATAGAACCAGCGACCCTTCACTTTGTGGTACAGTACCCAACCAACTGAGCCACATGGGTCAGGGCTATTTTTCCATATTTTAAGATACTAAAACATTTTACTTTTTGTCTCTTTCATAGAACATCTGTTAGACACACAGTGGATGATTTACTTGAAATATTTATAAATTGGGCTTTATTAAGTTATTTTCTGAGAAGAAAATGGCATTAAAGTGTTTTCCTGAGTTTCTGTTTGCTTGCCACTTTCTGTGGTAGTTCTGAGACACTACTCTGGGCTGGGTTCAAGATACTGAAGGAAAGACAGGATCTGCTGGCAACAAAGGTGAGTGACAGAGGTGTCTAATGGCAGCTATAAACCCTCCTGTTTGAGAAAGCTAAAATGGATATCAATAGTTGGCCCAAAGTTTTTCCATAACCATGACAGAGCTGTGGTTCTTACTGAAGTTGATTCTTCTTGAAATGCTGGCCTTGCACTAACAGGATTCATGGGCTTATTCTGGCATTCCCTTCCATAATATCAAGTTCTTCTTTTGTCAGAGATAAGATCTTTTACTCGTATATTTACTTTCTTCCTTCTTTGTCCTGAGTAGAGCCTTTTCCTTCCTTGTTTGTCTTTTGAACATGTTCTTTCTTCTCCAGGAAGCACCAGAGGCTCCCTTAGGGAATGAGCCCCATCCTTTGTGAATCAAGGCTCAGGCTTGGTGTTAAAGGGCAGTGTCCCTTCCCTGAACAGGCCACTACTGTGATGGGCTGCCCCTGGCTGAGTGAGTGTGAGGAAGGTGTGGCTCCCCTACCTACCTCAAATTACCATTTCCCCACAGATGTGTTATCTCTCTTGGATTGCCCCACATTTAACTTTCACCCATTCCCTAAAGTGCTGCAAATCCAAGATTTTGGTGAGGTGAAATCTTCTATTCTTAAAGCTGGGGGACAACTGTACTTGAACAACAATAATAAAAAAAAGGCTATATGACATTTGTAATTTAGTCAGAGTGCTTTAGACATCTTAGAGCCTCTGTTTATTGTGTGGACAGACACTTACTATCATGAATGCTGCTCAGACCTGTTCTACACCTCCATCCAAGTTTAAGATACTCACACCCCTGCTTGAAGTGTTGATGCCAATAGCTCAAAACTAAGCCCTCTTCTCATTGCCCTGTACTGATGACAGCCCAAGGAGATACTCCTCTCCTGGGGGAATCCCTCATTTGATGACTACTGATATGGAGGTACAAAAGCTTCAGTGGAGAAAAACTGGGAGGAGCCATCCAGTGCCAGAGCTCAAGTGGGATCCTGGCATACATGACCTCCTTTGCTGACCTTGTGGGTTTGTAAGAGCAGTTTCCTTGCTCCAAAAATGAAGGATGGAGGCAGGAAGATAAAATTGTTTCCATCCAATTACACAGGGATGGAAGCCAGGGTGGCTCCCAGTCTCCCTGCTATCCTCTGCCGAACTGAAGCAGATGCTCTAAGTAGGTGGGAGTTCCCTCCAGAAGGAAAACAATTTAGCTTGTGGTACCAGGGGGATGGGTGAGGGGAGGATAGGATGGGGTGTGCTGAAGCAGAGCCATATCAGATTAGCATCAAGACTATTAGGATCTGAGAAGCAATAGACAGGCAACAAATATGAAGGTAGGAGGGCTCTGGGATAAATGCGGCAATTTAAAAATGTACTCTGGCTCTGTTTCCAACATATGTAAATTTCTGAAAAGGAAATGCAATAGACCCTCCTATAGACTCCACAAATTAAAACTTGGGAACATGAACTATGTTGGTGAGTATATACCATCTCTAAAACATAGATTCATTGAGCAAATTAATCAAATAGCTGATTACAAGAGAAACATATCTACTGAGAAATAAATAATTTTAGACTCTTTAAGAGGTGTGTGTTAACATAGAATTCATTTGAGCAAATATAGAGAAAGTTCTATAATGCATGGATTCAGAGAAAGATACAGTTTTGTCCCTTTATGGACTTCATGGTTTGATCACCTGTTTCTTAAACTTGGGTGTGCAACTCTAGCTGCTTGGATAGAGGGAGCTCCCAGCCACTGGGAAAACACATCCTCCTAAAATCATAATTTTACCTAATAATTTTGGAAAATAACATTATTTTGATATCAAAACAAGCATGGGTTCATTGTGGCATAGGATATAATTTTTTGTCCACTTGAAGGGTAAAGTAGCTGTCAAAAAAAAAGCAAAAAAAAAAAAAAAACCCTGGCTCTATGGAGCCCATGGACAGGCAGGGAATTCACCTTGGGTATAGTCAGGAGGGGTGCTGTGATGGAAACACTTGAGCTCCACTGGACAGAGAGCAAATCAGAGGTAAACACACAATTCCCAGCCAGAAGAGGTCACAGACTGGGTGTTTCAGGAAAAAGTTAGCGTCTGAGCTGGACCTTCAAGTGTGAGTGGAGAGGGTGAGAAAGGGCAGGAAGGGCCTTGCCAAGAGAAGGGGAGCAAAGGGAAGGTCATAGAAAAGGGGTGGAAAGAAAACAGTTGGGTTTGGGTGGTGAACAGGACCCTGGAAAGTGGTGGCATAGAAAGTGTGAAAGAGGTCTGAGACTGTGCATGATAAAGCCTTGAAGGCAAGTTAAAAGGCAGTTGTGGAATTGGGGTGCCAGAAATTGATTAGCTCAGGCCCAAGTCCTGGGGGATAGGACATAGACTTCAGAATGCAGCCTGTGCAGCCTGAACACAACTCCTGGCCTGATTGTTTTCACCCTGTGGGCAAGTCATCAAACCTCTGAATGCCAGTTTTTCCATCTGGAAAATGGAGTCACAATAGAACTGATTTCTTGAGGACATCAGGAAGATTAAATGGGGTCCAGAAGACAAGGCACTTAGCACAGTGTCAGCTACATAGCAAGTGCTCTATAAATGATTGTTCCCTTAATAATATATAATAGTTGTAGCATGTTATATCATTGTCATTATGGTTCTTAAAATGAATTAGTGAAGTATTGAAAAATCAAGAGGATGCCAAGTGAGCTGTGACCTGGTTATGCCAAAGAAGGGAAAGATGCCCAGACAGGCATTTTGCTCTGGTAATTATAAAAAATTTTTTAACTATTCTAAGGCAGAATTTATGCAAGCCACAGCTGGCTGGCCTCCAATATATTATTCCTGGAGAACAATAGAAACTCATTTTTAAAAATTCTTCTGAGTGAAGTTGTGCTTTCATGATGTTTTCCTTCCCTGCTCTCTCTCCTTTCCCACACCAATACACACAGTATTAGGAGCAGCCATTGGAAAGCCAAATAACACACGGAGGATACCTATGAGAGGAGGGGCCAGGGGACAAGAGGGAAACAAAGGCAGGAGGACATCCTGTCCAAAACCTCCCTGAGGACTGATGAATGATGTCTATGGGCAGAATCACCTCTGCTTCCTTTAGCCTTGACCCTCTTGAGCACTGCCTACTTCCCCTTTGTCTGCCTTCCAGGGCTCTAACTAGCTGCCAGTAACCGGTGGTTCTCTAAAGCCAAGGCCATTCTAACTAAGGTCCCAACATCATGTCTCCAGCTGATACCTCCTTCTGGAGTTTTCATTTTGTATTTTTATTTTATTTTGCATTTTTAACTGCCTGCTGCTCCAGCCCACCACTGCCACCTCTACCATCACCACCACTTCCACCACCATTATCACCACCATCACCTCCACTACCACCTTCACCACAACCACCACAATGCCACATTTACCCTGGGCCCTGGGAGGATGACTTGCTCTTTCTCCTGGCTCTGCTTGTTTTATAACTATTATTGAAGCACTTTCCTTTTCTCTTCATATTCCTTCACCCTATTATCCCTTCACTACCAGCATCCCCAATCCTGTTTATTTTAGTGTCACTGATGCTTTTCTTTCATGCTGAAACCACCATCACTCTAGCTTTCTTCAATGTTTTGAGTCACCTGCTACCCGGACTTCTGCTTCTAAGGTTCTCTCCCCTCCCATGCACACCAAATCTGTACAACACCAGCCATCCATATTTCTGCCTTTCATTTCAGTATTTTGTTTATCAGAGGGCTCTCTCATGCTTCTGTCTCCCAATAAAATAGATTAATTGAACCTATTTCCTGTTACCTGGCTCAGAATTCTAGTACTGCCCTTAGCACATCACCCCTGATTATTTGCTTATAAGTTTTTTCCCCAGGGGAATGCCAGCACCTGGATTATAGGTATTGAGTAGTATTCATGTCAACACCCAGCACTTGGCTTGGAGTCCATATGTCTTAGGCATATAGGAAATATTTGAATGAAAATGAAAATGTAACTTTGATAGGTTCAATTGTTCACTCAAAATCGTTTAATGGCACCAGAGAGGCTTTGGAATAAGCCCATGCTCCATACAGACAGCTGAGGTCTTCCCCATGCTGACACCAAACAGCCATCCTTGTCCTCCAGTGCCCTCCAATACAGGCCAGTAGTGCTATCAGCTGCCACCCAAACTTATCACTTTGGCTTTCTGATATACCTACCAATACACAAGCGTTCTCTTCTCTGAAGTGACAATAGACGTTGAGAGCATGGAGCACTCATTTTTTTAATTTAATTTTATTTTTGTTAATAGGTAATTTCTTCATATGACTTAGTATAGGGAACCAATCCACTTGGCAATGGCAAATGTAGCCCAGCCCTATCGGAAAACCTGCAGGCATAAGTCGGCACACAGGAGCCAAACCCACTGATTGGCTTTCCTATGGGAAACCAGGCCTGCATTATACTTAGGCTGATTTGAAGCTTGCTTTTGCTAAATTTCCCTCACCCTGAATTGAAGCTGCAAATGTTTACTGCATATCTTTAAAGTAACTTCCTGAAGTCTGCGCTAATTCTCCCAAGGACTGAATTGTAACCAGACCAATCACTCTTATTGTTCCCTTACATTTCCAACATTTTTTCCTTGTTTATCTGTAAGAACTAATCAGTAACATCCTTTCCTTTGTTATCTGTAAAAAGTAATCACCAAAAGCAAACCTGAGCATAATGAAGGAAAACTTTCTTTGATGTATGCTGTTAGAAAGCAATACAAGCCTGTCCAGGCAAGGGTCGGAGCGCTCTCTCTCTCTCAAAGAGTAGCTGTACTGTCCCTTTTTCTCCACAACTTTTCTCCACAACTTCGTGTAAATTCGTTTGTTGCATCCACAACACCTCAGACCCACCTCCAGACCTCTGGTTGTAGTCTACATCAACTCAGCACTCAAAAGATATAAAAAGGTCCCTTTTGAGAAGTCTTGTTCTCATCCCCATCTTGCCCTGTTCCCTACCTGAAATATACAAGGACTCATTTTTATCGGTTGCTTTTTTATGTTTCTATGAAAATGCATGCAGAGAAGAACACAGTCTTTTCCCTACTTTCTTACACAAAAAGCAGTGTGCTAAGCACACTGTTCTATACTTTACTGTTTTCACTTATCCTGGAGATCTTTCCATATCAGCACATCAGGGACCTCACATTCTTTTTTGATATGTGGATAGTATTCCAAAGGACAAAAATCACAACTATTGAAGAAATACACAACTTTAGTATAAATGATGAAGACATTCAAATTGTTAAAGATTTTGCTTATCTGGGTTCAATCATTATTTCAAATGGAGTCTGAAACCAAGAAATCAAGAGAAAGCTGAGACTTAGAAGGGCAGCAATGGAAAAATTAGGAAAGATAACAAAGAGCAAAGATGTATCATTAGAAACCAAGGCTAAGATCACCTATCCTCTCATATTCCTAATTATTACATAAGATGCAAAAGTTGGATGGCGAAGAGGGCTGACAGGACAAAAACTTGATTTATTTGAAACACAGTGTTAGAGGAGAGCTCTACATATATTGTGAACCACCAGAAAGACAGAGAAGTGGATCCTATAGCAAATTAAGCCACAAACATTGCTGGAGGCATAATGACAAAACTGAAGCTGTCTTAATTTGGGCACAGCATGAGAAGATGGGGTTCTTTGGATAAAACAATAATGCTAGAAAAAATATGTAGCAGCAAGAAAAGAGGAAGGTCAAATATAAGATAGGCTGATTCCATAAAAGAACCCATAGGCATGAGTCTACCAGAGCTGAGCAGGGCTGTTAAGAACAGAATATTGTGGACATCACTCATTCATAGGGTCACCAGGAGTCAGAGCTTACTCAATGGCACATAACAACAATAATGTCCTACAGTCTGAATACAAGAATTTATTCAGCCTTTGAGTTGTGTCCAATCTTTTGTTATTTTGTGGACACACAGGTATTCATCTCTAGGATGAATTCCAGAAGTGGAATTTCTATTCCAAGGGTATATGTATTTTTAATTTTGATAAATATTGACAAATGATTTTCCACAGGAGTTGAACCATTTTGTTCTCCCAACAGCTACTTTTTTCAGCCAATATTTTAGAGAATAGATGACATATTACTGTAGTTATGGTTTGCATTTTTCTTTGTATAAATGAGAGTGAACACTCATTTACATGTTTAAGACCTTTCATAGTTCTTTTACTATGGGATATCTTTGCCCCTTTTTATATTGGTTATTGGCCCTTTTTTAGTTTCTATACTAAATTTTTATGTTAGAAAGATTTTTCACTTTATCTGTACTGTGAGAGGCAAATATTTATTCCTAGTTTCTCACTTCTCTTTGACTTTGCTTATTGTTACTTTTTCATGTAGAAGTTCTTGACTCTGAGGAATCAAACTAGTCCTTTTTTTCTTTTAGTTTTATTGATTCTGGATTTTGTGTTACATTAGAAAGGCTTTCCTCCCTTTCGGATATAAATAATTCTCCCATGTTTCCATCTAGTACTTTCATGGTTTTTCATGTTTTACATTTAATCTGTGACCATTAGGAGTTAACCCAAGTGTATGATGTAAAGTGTGGCTCTACATTTCTCTAGAGAACCACATGGTAGTAGAATCCTCATAAAATTGCTGCTCTGAGATGGAAAACATTGGCAATTTCTAGCTAGATGAGTACAAGTCTCATAACCTGACCATTTGATCTCCACTACTGTCATATCATGCAATTCCTCTCATGTATGTGTGATCACCCAGTGCCTCATTCTAAAATGCCTCTTTCACCATGCTGTTCTTTGATCTAAAATTTCCAGTGGTCCTCCATCCTACTCTGCAGCATTTACTGTAAACCCATTTGTTTACTTCCACAAATGGCCCAGCTCAGTGTCACTAAAGAAAGAGAGGTTTCTGTTTCACAGTTCTGATCAACCAGGTCTTTCTGCCTGGGAGCGGAGAAGGGGGTCCTATCTTTCCAGGATTACCAGGCTGCCTCAGCAGAGGCAGTGGTTTAGTTTAATGATTCGAACTAAAATAGCAATAATATTGTTTATTATTAATCTTGTGCTGCCTAGACATTGCTCTAAGCAGTTTTCATGTATACTAAGCATGTAGCTCAAGGATTAGGTTATTTGTGTTTAAACAAATACTACTACCTGCACTTCTAGCTTCATTTTGCTGTGCATCCCTATTTTTGATACTAGTCTCTTAGCTATACCTGGAACATGTCACAGTTCAAAATTGTCTTCAATCTTCTATGGCTCTAATGAAAAACTGTTTACTAATGAGACTGACAACATTGGAACACAAATGATCAATTTTAACATCACAAAAAGAACAACCAGAACTTGCAAGCCTCCTTATAATGGAGTAGATGATGCCCCAGGCTCAAGGAATAAAACTGAATCTTATCAACACCCTGTGTCTAATCACCAGCCTACAAAACATAAAAGGTAAAGTTTGTTATTCAATACTCTCTTTGGGATATAATTAGACAAATCCAAAATGTGAGGAAGTTTATAAACCAGTAACCTAATTTACTCAATAAATAAATGGCAATAAAAAAGGGCATATGAAACATGAAAATAAAATTTAAATGAATAAAGACCTAAGAAATACAGGGTCCAGCACAAATAATGCCCCCTTTTTATTACAAAATCTTTTATTACAAAATCATAAACATGTACTTCTGTAACAAAACAATAGCACATGCAAGCACCCCATATGACACTTTAGGTGAAATGTTCAAATTAAAGCTACAAATTATTACAACCACATCATTACCCCACCAACCATGCTCAAGAAGGCGTTACTTCTTCTAGACCCTGTATATTGACTAATGGAAAGGGTTGGCTTTTTTTGAATCCTCATTTAAACAAATCAACTGCAAAACTTATGTATTGATCAATAATGGAAATATGAACACTGACAAAATATTAGAAAATACTAAGAAAGTACTGTTAGTTGTAGTGGTATTGAGGTTTTTTTAATTCTCACTTCTTAGAAATAACTACTAAGATATTTACTAATAAAATGGCATCTAGGATTGGCCTTAACATGATCCAGCAAATGTCCATGATGTATTCCAGTGCATTTCTTACCCATGCCTATTATGCCAGAAGCTGTTCAAGGTAAGGAAGCAGGTCCTACAGCTTAGCACTGTAACTCAAGTATAGTTTCCAGTAGGCATTTGTTGAATTTCCTGAGCATGGAGTCACATGAGCACAGGAGCATAGCCTTGTTTTTTCATATCCCTCAGTTTGAGGGTTGCCTCTAGGTAAGTTGTGTTATCACGTAAATTTGATAAGGCAACAGTAGTTTGGTGAGAGTTAGCATTCTTAGTGTTTCATTGCAGATATTGTCAGAAATTGTCAGACTTAACTTCAACACCTAGTCTCCTTCCCACAATGGGAGCCTGGAAAATGGTGGTAGCAAGAGCCACTAGCCTCTGTTAAGTGTCTAAAGTACAGGAAAATGAAAACTTTATGTGGTCAACTTCAAATGGCTCCTAAGACTTTTATTGTCTTGTTTCTAAACATGGTTGAACTCAAATGGTCTCCAAAGAATGGTCAGAGTCAAATGTTCCATTCTTGTTCTTAAATGCCAATTTCCTGCTCACCTGTGATTTTTAGAAGATCTACAATTCCTGCTCATGTACATATACAGACATAAACTTTGATGCTACACCTATACCTGTAAGATGAAACACACTTTTTTAGTCTTGATTTTATTATCCAGTCATCATGGAGACACTGAAAAACATGTCCATCAGTGTTCCTGGCATGATATCCCTGGGGAAAAGTTTTCCTAGACCCCCTCCCCAGTCTTTGTTAAAGAACTGGCCTCTTTTCTCTTCAGATACATAACTGTATAACCCATCAGGTTTTCCCCAAATATTAATGTTCAACCGTGATAATTATATTAGCTATTATCACTGGAATATTTATCTCAGTATCTTTTTGTGACCTTACTATTATATTGGACATATTGGCATAAGAACTTATTGATATACTAATATAAAATAAAACAGATTTTAAATTTTAAATAAGTTTAACTCATGTAATAGCTGCCATATGCTACTGGGTATGGTAATGACAAAATCAAGTTTTGATATAATGGAAGACAACGATGGGTAATGGCCTAGTATTTTGGAGGAAAGTCTTTCTACTATTGATAATAGTCTTGCATAAAACAATTCTATCTGTGGGTATGTTTTTTCCTCTTGAATAGGACATTGACCCATTTCATTTGTTTTCTTCATCTCTAGTCTCATGACTTTGTTTGGGGTAATTATGAACAGCAAAGAGACCACTATATTCCTGATGACAAGCAGATTCTGCTTCCATGGTTAGGGCAGAACCCACAACCTGGTGTGAATCTCGTCATAGTATTCAGAGTCACTGCTCCTATGATCCTTCTTGACCCTTGCCTCACCTGCACATGTACCCACAGAGGTATCTGCAGATGTCCCTCTTCCTGAGCCATGTAGACCAGCTGGCTCTTGGCAGTATGAGTCCTCCTATTGCCAGTGGAACAGGATTGCTCTTAAGTTGTCTTGTGTCATCTCTACTTCCATGCCAGAGCTGCCCTAGGCAACAGCACCTATGGAGAAATGGGCACCTGAGCCAGGATATCAGCCATTCCAAGTGAGGAAATAGTGCTCCTCTAAGTGTGACTTTCTGTCACAGTCCCTGGAGCACTTTAATATTTCCAGTTAGAAATAACCTGCATTCCATTATACTGTCAATTCAGGTCATGAAAACACAATTGGAATTTTGAGTTTCAGAAATGTTGAAAGGTTTCCTGTTTTAAGAAGAAAATAATAAATTAAAAAATGAAGATTAAGTGCTTTTAAATTTAAAAACTGCTTAGAGTTGACATTCCATTTATACATAGAAATAGAAGCTGTTTCTGGTGCTGAACCTCAAAGGTGAGTATAGTTATAACCAAGAGCCACCCCCACCCCTAAGAAGAGTGACACTAAAATATGAGGAGATCTCATCAGCTGCAGACACAGAGCAAATAAATGACTAAAGGGGGCTAAGAAGGAAACAGTGCAGTGCTTATAAGAAAACAGGCCCTTTGTTGAAGAGTTCTTTACCTGACCAGACTTGGGGGGATATACACCAGCAAAGTGGGAGGAAATGCAAACTTGGATGTTTAGCTCATACAAGGACCACAAAAGCATCTGATGAGCCAAAGCTCTAGGTCAGGCCTTGCCTGGTTGCTGAAGCAATGGTGTACAACATCTCACTCTAGTACCATACTACTCCAAACTGACACACTCCTTCTTGGCCTTAATAATAAGTGCTGAAACTTCTTATGTACCTTCTTTGTGCTAGTCATGGCTTCAAATATTTGTACACATTATCTTGCATAAATCTCACAACAAATCTTATGGCTAAACTAACCTTGAATTATCCCTATTATCAGATGGGGAAATTGAAGAACAAAGAGGACAGCTTGTCCCTGACCACACAAACCAGGAAGTTGCTGAGTCAGGATTTGATCCTGGTATCTGGCTTCAGAGTGCATATTTATTCCCTATGCTATGCAGGAGATGGGAACATTGGGATGCAGACCCTGTTCTCAATTCAGGAGTGTTCAACCTTCCTGTGAGATTTAATATGATGCCCACACAGAATTTCCAGAACTGATTTCTGGCCAGTGAGCAATCCAGGTCCTAAGTGTCTCTCTCCTGCACACCCTGTAGCTTTCTACCTGGGATGTACTGACTGCTCACTGGTGTCCCCCACACCCACCAGGAGGTAGCTCGTAGTAGGGGACATAATGAAAGGCAAATTGGAAATAGATCAATCCTGTTTTTAAAAATATTTGTTAGAGGAGACTCTTGAAGGTGATTTATAAAGTGAAGATGGGGTTTAATTTGAAGGTTTCAATAGTCTATCCATTACTTTTTAAAAATTATTGTTCATATACATTTGTCTCCATTTTCATCCCACCGTGCCTGCTGCCCTACACATCCCTGCATCCCACCCTTGAACCCACCCTCTTTGGCTTTATCCATGTGTCCTTCATGCATGGTCCTTGATGGTCCCCCATTAACCCCTGTTATCCCTCTCCCTCTTCCTCTCTGATTACTGTCAGATTGTTCTTTATCTCAATGTCTCTGGTTGTATTTTGCTTGCTTGCTTGTTTTTGTTGATTAGGTTCTACTTATCAGTGAGATCATATGGTATTTCTCTTTCACCACTGGGCTTGTTTCACTTAGCGTAATGCTCTCCAGTTCCATCCATGCTGTCAAAAAGGGTGGGAGTTCTTTCTTTCTGCTGTGTAGTATTCCACTGTGTAAATGTAGCATAGTTTTTAATCCACTCATTTACTGGTGGGCACTTAGGTTGATTTCAGCACTTGGCTATTGTAAATTGCACTCCTATGAACATTGGGGTGCATAGGTTCTTTTGAATTGGTGTTTCAGGATTCTTAGGGTATTATCCCAGCAGTGGAATTGCTGGTCAAAAGGCAGTTCCATTTTCAGTTTTCTGACAAAATTCCATACTGTTTTCCACAGTGGTTGCACCAGTCTGCAATCCCACTGACAGTGCACTAGGGTTCCCTTTTCTCCACAACCTCTCCAGCACTTGTTGTTTGTTGATTTGTTTATGATGGCCATTCTGACTGGTATGCAGTGGAAGCTCTTGTGGTATTACTTTGCATCTCTCTGATGCCTAGTGATGTTGAGTATCTTTTTCTATGTCTCTGGGCACTCTGTATGTCCCCCTTGGAGAAGTGTCTGTTCAGGTCCTTTGCCCATTTTTTACTTCAATTGTTTGTTTTCCTGGAGTAGAGTCATGTGAGTTCTTTATATATTTTGGAGATCAGACTCGTGACTGAGGTATTATCTGAAAATATGTTGTCCAATATGGTTGATTCTCTTTTGATTTTAATTCTCTTTTCTTTAGCTATGCAGAAGCTTTTTATTGAAGTCCCCTTTGTTTATTCTTTCTTTTATGTCCCTTGCTCTAGGGGACATATCAGTGAAAATATTGCTGCATGAAATACATGAGATTTTCCTGCCTATGTTATCTTCTAGGACTTTTATGGTGTCACAACTTATATTTAAGTATTTTATCCATCTTGAGTTTATGTTTATGTATAGTGTAAGTTTGTGGTAGAGTTTCTTTCTTTTTTTTTCTTTTTTTTTTTTGCATTTATCTGTCCAGATGTCCCAACACCATTTGTTGAAGAGGCTATTTTTACTCCATTTTATATTTCTGTCCCTTTGTCAAGTATTAATTGGCCATAAATACTTAGGTTTATTTCTGGTGGCCCAAGGTACAACAGACTATAGGTCCGCAAACTCCTAACATTGATTGTTAGACTATCTCTGTGTATTTTCTCAGGACGGTATCCTATGTTTTCTTCATATTTTTAAAGGGCTTAACTAAAATAGATCTGAAATTATTATTGTCTTTGTTATTCAAATATGTGGATAAATAATGTTTATTGTGAAATAGGCTACTTGGTGGCAAGTAAAAATCATTTATGGTAGCACAATAAGTTTCATTCTCTTTACTACCAGAAGTCAATGTAGCATTTTAGAAAATAAGAAAATACCTTGAACTTGGAATCAGAAGACCTAGGTTGTTATGCCTGTTCAGCCATTGATCAGATATGTTCCAAGGATAGTCTCGTATTTCCCACTCAGTTGTCTTATCTGCAGAAGGAGTATAACAAGATGCTCCTTACCTGCTAAATGTGATGGTTTAGTTGTGGGCCCCACAAGTATATTATCTTGTAAAAGTGCTTTAACCCTAGAAAGTGTCAATTTATACACAATATTTTCCTAAGATTTCAAGACAAGCAGTCACCATTCCTGGCTGAATATACCACAGATTTTTAACTCCTATGAAAAATGGGCATTGGAATGAAAGCAAAGGTGTGCCCTTGTCCTTTCTTAGGTTGGAAGTTGGTAAATATGGCTGTTTTCTTAGGTTGCAAGGTCTCTGGACTCCTGAGAGGCTTCAAAATCCATAATTTGTCACTGCAGAGAGGGGAGCCTTGCTGCCAAATGAGGGCATGGCAGAAAGTGTGAAATGAGAGCATGGCTTCAGAGTCTTCTTCATCTTGTGGAGTCAATCAGCTTAGCCATCTCCATCTCAGATTACAAATCACACTGATCTTGTAGGAGTAGTATGGGGTCACAGTACCAGGGCTGAGCCTAACCTTGTCCAGAAACTTTTAACTAACAAACTCAGGACCCCCCAGCCTCAACCTCCAGATCAACCATCTCCATTCATTCATTTCAGTGACCCTAAGCTCGAGTGATCTCTCAAACCCCTGTTGGGAAACCCCTTCACAGACTCCACTGTGCTCTTTAGGAGCCTCCATTTGAAATTATTTATATTCTTTGGTCTGGTGGCTTTGTATCACTGAGCCTAATGACTGTTTCTATTTATTTTTCATATGCTTAATTATAGAGGAACACTTCAACACCATTAAATTTAAAAGAGCTACTAGCTCATTTTTTTATTGTGTCCTGGCTCAGTTGCAAATGATGTTTAGGGCAATATCAGATATTTGGTTAACACCACACATTTTTCTAACTTCAGAACAAAGTGAGACAATGCTTTCCACAAATCTATTTGTGAACTAGCAATACATCCTCTAGAGAAAGAGTGGGCAGCATATCTCGTCCACTAATGAGTTTTTAGTGTTTTAAGAAGACCAGAGTTTCTATTCTTGGGGTATAATGATTTTCCAATTTGGTTTTTGTAAGAACAGCTTATATTACATTTTGTGAAAACTAATAAAATGATATATTTCTTGTGATTGTGGTCTTATTTACATGGTCATGTGACCGAGACTATTATTCAGACTTAGCAAGCGAGCAGACATGCTGTTAATCCTTATCCATCAGTATGGAAAGCAAGTTTCTTACATGCCAAGAAACCCTGCAACATAGATACGTGTGTTTGAAGGGAGTTAAAGGCAACATAAGCCCATGTAAGATAATATTTCTTGGGATTGGATGTTAAGAGTTAGTTTGTATCTTTACGAAATCAGTCATATGGGTATTGTTTGCATCTGACAGTTTTTCTTTTAAGACTAATGTGCTTATGAAAACCTTGTGCATTACTCTATGAGGCAAGCTTCAAATCCATCAGCATTACCATTGGAATGACACAATGCTGGGAGAGCAAACCAAATGACAAACAGAATCTGTTTTTCACAGGCCAGTGTATGTTGAGAGAAATGATCTGAAGCCAAATTTGGCCTCCTTCCAGAAATTCCTTCTGCTGCACTGTTGGCACAGCCCACATAAGGGAGGGGCTGGTGGGAAGGAGGGCAAAGGAACATGAAGGTGGACAGCACTGCAGGGAGATGGGAGTCAGGAAGGAAGCAGGATTGATTGAAAAATGTGGTCTTTATAGAAAACAATAGTCATGTGTAAAACCAAGTCATGGAGAAAAACTGTGAAAAATGGAAATTTTTCTGGCTCATTGGAGAAAGCTGTTTCTAACATCACCATCTGACATGAAGTTGGTGATGTGCAGTTGAAATACATAATGGGAAAGTTCACCATCCTGTTGGATTTGAGAAGTAAGAACAGAAGTAGGACAGCAGCTCAAGTGGAGGAAAACAGTCAAGGACCTTAACTATGTAAAGAGCCTTCACACTGTGCAAAGAGCCATGAGCTTGGGAGAAGAGGAAGAGAAATATGGCATGGTCCCCAGGCAGAGAAGAAAATAAAACCATGCCCAGCTTGAGAAATCAAGGTGATGTCTGTAGTAGCAAAAGATTCATCAGGCACTTGCAGGGCTTGGGAGGAACAACTATACAGAGACAGAAAATGGATACCAAGCCAGGCAGACAGAAGGACAGTGAGGACTGGCAAGGCCCGACCCAGACATCCTAGATGACAGCTTACTAGGCTGAGAAGGATGAAGAGATTCTCATCCAGCCACCCACATCATGCTGGCTACCATCTTTCTCAACTTCAGTTTCACTTTGCCTCAGCTTGTCCAGATTCACTTTCTTGGCTCAGAAAGTGGGTGGCCAGAAACAGAAGAAAGCAACGTTTCAGACTTTCCTCGATTTACATCCTTTTTGAGTCACAAATCACTTCCAAATGCAGCAACCCAGCAGAGTGCCAGAGATTGTCCTGCCTACAGCAACTGCAAATTCCAGATGTGATGAATTGGTGGGACCCCAAGGCAGCTGCTGCCAGCAGAGCAAGCCAAGAAACTGTCACTGCCTGAGGGAGATAGGACACTACATAGAGGCCAGACTTTCACACCTTCTTCATCCAGACCAGCACACTCCTGCACAGACAGCTTCAAGTGGGTGTTGTCCAGCATCTAGCTTGGGAGAAGTTGTGGGAGACCAAGTGTTGAACCAGACAGTGGATCCAAGCATGGAGAAGACAGAAGTGACACGAGGACTAACCAGACAGAGAATTCCATCAGCTGCCTGGGATCCATTCCTAGATATCACATCTGGGGAGCCCTCCTCAGTGCCAGGCCTTACAAAACTGTATGTGAAATGCAGTTCACAGTGGCTACCTGAGAAGGAATTTCTCCACAGGCTGCACTCACATTGCTGTGGCTTTCAAAGAAAGACAATAGATGTCCCCCTCCCCCAGTAGTAGCTGAGCCTGCAGCTGTCGGTACCCACAAGCTGCAGTCCTCTCTCTCTTTCCACATACAGGACAGATGAGCTTCATCCCATGTGTAGTCTGTGGGTGGGCTACTTAGCATGTCTAGAAAGGTGCAAAGCAGAACGTATTACAAATGCAAAAATTTCTTCATCATAGCTTCCCTCAAAGCTGGGACAGATTCCTCTGACCTCTGGAAGGTGTCTCTCTTCAAAGCTGATGCTGCAGAGAGAAGCAACAATCTGGGACTGGTGAAACCTCTGTCAGGCTCATTTTATTTTAATCTACATGTTCTGTGGCTTGGTGTGGGAATAGAGTATTCTAGGCTCACTCCTATCACTCACTCCTGGGCTGTTCCTGAGCAGATCATTAATAACCCAGCAACTCCACCCTTACCTGCAAAATGGGAGTAACATGACCATGGATGCAGAAGGTGCTATTCAAGAAGAAGAAGAAGAAGAAGAAGAAGAAGAAGAAGAAGAAGAAGAAGAAGAAGAAGAAGAAGAAGAAGAAGAAGAAGAAGAAACTCCCAAACTCTTTTTATGAGGCCAGCATCACCCTAATCCCCAAACCATACAAAGATACAGAAAAGAAAGTAAATTACAGGCCAGTATCACTGATGAACACAGATGCTAAAACCCTCAACAAAGTACTAGAAAGCTAGTAATACATCAAAAAGATCATATGCCATGATCAAGTGAGATTCATCCCAGGGATGCAAGGATGGTACAATATTTGCAAATCAATAAACATAATACATCACATAAACAAATGGAAAGTCAAAATTACATGATCATATCAATAAATGCAGAAAAGCATTTGATAAGGTACAGCACCCATTTATGATAAAAACACTCAGCAAAATGGGAATAGAGGGAGCATTCCTCACAATAATAAAGACCATATATTAGAGACCTACAGCCAACATCATACTCAATGTGCAAAAATGAAAAGGTTTCCCACTAAGATTAGGAACAGACAAGGTGGTCCACTTTCACCACTCCTATTCAACATAGTCCTAGCCACAGCTATCAGACAAGAAAAAGAAGTAAAAGGTATCCAAACTGAAAAGGAGGAAGAAAAACTGTCATTGTTTGACTATGGCATGGTAGTGTACATAGAAAACCCTATGCGCTCCACCAAAAAATTACTCAGCCTAAAGAGAATTTGGCAGAAAAGTGGGATACAAAGTCAGTATTCAGAAATCAAAGGCATTTTTGCACACCAGCAATGAAATATCAGAAACAGAAATTGGGGGTGGGGGGGTGGGGGGGTGGGAATCCAATTTGATATAGCATCAAGAAAAATAATGTACCTAGGAATAAACCTAACCAAGGAGGTAAAAGACCTGTACTCAGAAAACTACACAACACTGAAGAAAGAAATTAAGAAAGACACAAACAAATGGGAATATATACAGTGTTCATAGATTGGAAGAATTAACATCATCAAAATGTCCATACTACCTAAAGCAATTCATAGATTCAATGCAATGCCTATTAAAATACCAATGACATATTTCACAGATATAGAACTAACATTTCAAAAAAACTATATGGAACCATAAATGACCCTGAATAGCTACAGCAACTTAGAAAAAGAACAAAAAAGTACAAGGTGTCACTATACCTACCATCAAACTATATTACAGTGCCATGATAATCAAAAGAGTCTAATACTGGCATAAGATCAGAATGGAACAGAATAAAGAGTCCAGAAATAAGTCTAAGTCTCTATAGTCAATTAATATTTGCCAAAGTGGACAGAAGCATAAAATGGAGTAAAAATAGCCTCTTCAACAAATGGTGTTGGGACATCTGGACAGATAAATACAAAAAAATGAAACTTGACCGCCAACTCATACCAGACATAAAAATAAACTCAAGATGGATAAAAGACTTAAATATAAATCTCGATACTATAAAAATCCTAGAGAGGAACACAGGTAGGAAAATCTCATATACTCCATGGAGCAATATTTTCACCGATATGTCCCTTGGAACAAGGGACATAAAGGAAAGAATAAACAATGGGAGGGAGATAGGGAGGGCTGGGGTGGTGGGCTGGGATGGGTGTAAAAGACAGAAAACTGTACAGGAACAACAATTAAAATAAAATTTAAAAAAGGAAAGAATAAACAAATTGGACCTCAACAAATTAAAAAGCTTCTGCATGGCTAAAGAAAACATTAGCAAAATGAGAAGGGAACCAACTTTATGGGAAAATATATTTGCCAATGATATTTCAGACAAGAGTTTGATCTCCAAAATATATAAAGATCTCCCACAACTCCATTCAAGGACGACAAGCAATGACAAAAAAATGGTCTTCTTTTGAAATATTGCTAAAAAAAATTCTTATACCCTCTTATTTAAATGTTTTAATTTTCCAACTAACATACTAAAATTCAATTTTCTTGTATATGGTTATATAACTTTTGACAAATGCATAGTTATATGACCACAACCTTAATTAGGATATACTTTCTCTTTTTCAAGAAGCACACATATAGTCCTGGGTGGTGTGGCTCAGTGGATTGAGTGCTGGCTTGCGAACTAAAGGGTCACTTGTTGGATTCCCAGTCTAAAGCAAAAGCCCAGGTTGCAGGCCAGGGCCCCATTAGGGGGCAAGCCAGCAGCAACCACACATTAATATTTCTCTCCCTCTTTTTCTTCCTCCCTTCCCCTCTCTAAAAATACATACATACATAAATCTTTTTTTAAAAAGAAGCACACATATAAATATTGGAAATATTTAGTTGTAGCAATTCATCAGAATATTCTCTTTCAGTTCATTTTGTGCCTGGAGAAATAGGGGCTATGTGAATGTCATGGAACTTCTTTGCTGAAAAACAGCATTTAAAATAGTGTCTTGTAAAAGTGTATCCTCTTTTTCAATGTAGTTTCCAGGTGGAAAAAGTTAATTAAAATATGGGTTGAGTGAAAGACCGTGAGCAAATGAAATGATCATTTTGCAAGATGAGTTCAAAATCAAAATCTTGAGTATAGCCAGATAGTGTTAGAGGGTAACTGATATTAGAATATTACATGGATGCTAGAACAAAACTCCCTAAGCTATAATTTTTTATAATTTTATTAAGGTATAATTGATATACAAAAATGCTTCTTATAGTGTGTTCAGTTAGTAAGTCTGAGCTCAAATATTGCTTTGCCACTTGCTGACTTTGTGGCCTTGGACAAAATGCTTAACCTCTGTGTGCCTCAGTTTTCTCATGTGTAAAATGGATTATAATACCATCCTCCTCATGAGGGTATCATGAGGATTAGCTAAGGACTTAAGCATATGGTAGTCAGTCAGTAAATATGTTATTATTTTATTCATTATTACTGTCAATTATTACATTTTATTCATTATTACTTATTTTTATACATATGATTCTTTCCAGGCACATTAAAAATAACACTGAAAAGGTAGGAGAGGGGGGCTTTGCATCTGACTTCTTGAAGCTTTTTAAAGGAAAATTCTACCAAGACAAGAGTACTGGTAACAGACAGGAAGCCAATTATACAGATTCCCTTTTAAAAGGTTGCCCAGTCACACATGCACACTCACCTGGCATGGAAGCAGGACTGGCAAAACAGGGGCTCAAGAATGTTGTGAAACACCTGTTCCCATCCAAGGCCTTTTTTTCCTCAATGCAGCAGCTGAAACAGGAAGGCTAAGAAGGGTGCCTCTTAGGCAGGGGTGCTTTGTGCTGTCTAAAATGCTGGCTGTGAATGAAAGACACATTACTTATCACATTTCTGTGGATGCTGAAATCTCAAATCTCCCTGTAGTTTCAAAACCAGTTCCAGAAAATTATTCTTGAGGGAGGAGAATGCATGCACAAACCACCTGTGTTTGTGGAAAATATATATGCACGCAACATAGGAGCACCTAAATACATAAAGAAAATCTTAGAGGACTTCAAGAAAGATATTGACAGCAACACAATTATACTAGGGGATTTTAACACCCCACTGTCAAAAATGGACAGATCTTCTAAACAAAATATCAACAAAGATATTGTGGCATTGAATAACACTCTAGATGAAATAGACTTAACTGCTATATATAGAACCCTTCATCCTAAAGAAACTAAATACACATTCTTTTCAAATGCACATGGAATATTATCAAAGATAGACCACATGATAGGACACAAAACAAGCCTCAACAAATTCAAGAAAATTGAAATCATACCAGGCATTTTCTCTGACTACAAGGGACCAAAACTAGAAAACAACCCAAGAGGGAAATCCCAAAACACTCAAAATCATGGAGATTAAATAGCATACTATTAAACAATGAATGGGTCAAGAATGAAATTACGAAAGAAATCAAAAAGTTTCTGGGAGCAAATGAAAATAAACTCACAATAACCCAAAACTTATGGAACACAGTGAAGGCAGTCCTCAGAGGGGAGTTAATAGTGACACAGGCCTACCTAAAAAAAATAGAAACATTTCAAGCAAACAACCCTATGCCTACAAGAACTTGAGGAACAGCAAGGAAGACAGCCCAGAGCAAATAGAAGGAAGGAAACAACCAAGATCAGAGCAGAATTAAATGACATAGAGACTAAAAGCACAATTCTGAGGATCAATGAATCCAGGAGCTAGTTCTTTGAAAAGATAAACAAAATCAACAGCCTTAAGCAGGCTGATCAAGAAAAAAAGAGAGAGGACCCCAATAAACAAAATCAGAAATGAAAGAGCAGAGATTACAACTGACACCACAGAAATACAAAGGATTGTAAGAATTTACTGTGAAGAACTGTATGCCAAGAAATTTGAAACCTAGGTGAAATGGACAAGTTTCTAGAAAAATGTAATCATCCAAAACTCAATGAAGAAGAAGCAGAAAGCCTGAACAGAACAATAACAGCAGATGAAATTGAAACAGTAATCAAAAAACCCCCTACACACAAAAGCCCTGGACCAGATGGCTTCACAGGAGAATTCTACAAAGCACTTAAGGAAGATCCCTATCCTTCACAGACTATTCAAAAAAATCCAAAATGATGGAAGTCTCCCAAACTCTTTTTATGAAGCCAACATCATCCTAATCCCAAAACCAAACACAACAAAGAAAGAAAACTTCAGACCAATATTGTTGATGAACATAGATGCTACACTTCTCAACAAAATATTGGCAAACCACATCCAACAATACATTAAAAAAGACATACACCATGACCAAATGGGATTCATCCCAGAGAAACAAGGATGGTTCACTATTCGCAAATCAGTAAATGTAATACTTCACATAAATAAAAGCAAAGACAAAAATTACATGATCATATCAATAGATGTGGAAAAAGCATTTGATAAGGTACAGCACCAATTTATGATAAAAACACTGAGCAAAGTGGGAATACAGGGAGCATTCCTCAACATAATAAAGGCCATATATGAGAGGCCTGCAGTCAAAATCATACTCAATGGGCAAAAAATAAAGTTTTTTCCACTAAGATCAGGAACAAGACAAGGATATCCACTTTCACCACTTCTATTCAATATAGTATTAGAAGTATTACCCACAATGAGTAGACAAGAAAAGGAAATAAAAGGCATCCAAATCGGAAAGGAGGAATCAAAACTATCATTGTGTGCAGATGACATGATAGTGTACATTAAAAATCCTATAACTCTGCCAGAAAGCTCCCTGACCTAATAAATGAATTTGGCCAAACAGTGGGATACAAAGTCAATATCCAGAAATCAAAGGCATTTTTGTATACCAACAATGAAATATCAGAAGCAGAAATCAAGAAAAAAATCCCATTCGATACAGCAACAAAAAAATAAATAAAATACCTAGGGATGAACCTAATCAAGGAGGTAAAAGACCTGTACTCAGAAAACTACACAACACCGATGAAAGAAATAAGGAACACACATAGGTTCTTTGAGATTGGTGTTTCAGGGTTTCTAGGATATAATCCTAGCAGTGGAATTGCTGGGTCAAAAGGTAGGTCCATTTTTAGTTTTCTTAGAAAATTCCATACTGCTTTCCATAGTGGTTGTACCAGTCTGCAATCCCACCAACAGTGCACTAGGGTCCCTTTTCTCCACAACCTCTCCAACACTTGTTGTTTGTTGCTTTGTTTATGATGGCCCTTCTGACTGGTGTGAAGTGGTATCTCATTGTGGTTTTAATTTGCATCTCTCTGATAGCTAGTGATATCGAGCATCATTTCATGTGTTTCTGGATCTTTTGTATGTCCTCCTTGGAGAAGTGTCTGTTCAAGTCCTTTGCCCATTTTTTAATTGTGTTGCTTGTCTTCTTAGAGTGGAGTTGTGTAAGTTCTTTACATATTTTGAAGATTAAACCCTTGTCTGAGGTACCATTGGCAAATATGTTTTCCCATATAATTGTTTCTTTTTTTATTTTAATACTGTTTTCTTCAGCTGTGCAGAAGCTTTTTATTTTGATGAGATCCCATTTGTTTATTCTTTCCTTTATGTCCCTTGCTTTAGGGGATATATCAGTAAAAATGTTGCTGCATGAAATATCTGAGATATTCCTGCCTATGTTCTCCTCTAGGACTTTAACGGTGTCATGGCTTATATTTAAATCTTTTATCCACCTTGAATTTATTTTTGTGTATGGTGTAAGTTGATGCTCGAGTTTCATTTTTTTGCATGTAACTGTCCAGTTCTCCCAACACCACTTGTTGAAGAGGCTACTTTTACTCCATTTTATGTTGCTGCCTCCTTTGTTGAATATTAATTGACCATAGAGACTTGGGTTTACTTCTGGGCTCTCTGTTCTATTCCACTGGCCCATGTACCTGTTTCTATGCCAGTATCAGGCTGTTTTAATTACAGTGGCCTTGTAATACAGTTTGGTGTCAGGTATTGTGATCCCTCCTACTTTACTCTTCTTTCTCAAAATTGCTGCAGCTATTCAGGGTCATTTATGGTTCCATATAAATTTTTGAAGTGTTTGTTCTATGTCTGTGAAATATGCCATTGGTACTTTAATAGGTATTGCATTGAATCTGTAAATTTCTTCCAATCCAGGAACACGGAATATGTTTCCATTCGTTTGTGTGTTCCTTATTTCTTTCTTCAGTGTTGTGCAGTTTTCTGAGCACAGGTCTTTTACCTCCTTGATTAGGTTCATCCCTAGGTATTTTATTTATTTTTTTGTTGCTGTATTGAATGGGATTTTTTCTTGATTTCTGCTTCTGATATTTCATTGTTGGTATACAAAAATGCCTTTGATTTCTGGATATTGACTTTAGGTCAGGGAGCTTTCTGGCAGAGTTATAGGATTTTTAATGTACACTATTATGTCATCTGCAAACAATGACAGTTTTGTTTTTTCCTTTCCAATTTGGATGCCTTTTATTTTATTTTCTTGTCTGATTTCTGTCGCTAGATCTTCCAATACTATATTCAATAGAAGTGGTGAAAGTGGGCAACCTTGTCTGGTTCCTGATCTTAGTGGAAAACATTTTAGTTTGTGCCCACTGAATACGATGTTTCCTCTAGGTCTCTCATATATGGTGTTTGTTATATTGAGGAATGCTCCCTCTATTCCCACTTTGCTGAGTGTTTGTAACATAAATGGGTGCTGAATCTTATCAAATGTTTTTTCTGCATCTATTGATATGGTAATGTGATTTTTGTCTTTCCTGTTGTTTATGTGATGTATTACATTTATTGATTTGCAAATATTGTACCATCCTTTCATCCCTGGGATGAATCCCACTTGGTCATAGTGTATGATGTTTTTAATATATTGTTGGATGTGGTTTGCCAATATTTTGTTGAGAAGTGTAGCGTCTATGTTCATCAGTGATATTGACCTGAAGTTTTCTTTCTTGGTTTTGTCTTTATCTGATTTTGAGATTAGGATGATGCTGTATTCATAAAAGGAGTTTGGGAGTCTTCCACCATTTTGGATTTTTTGAAATAATCTCTGAAGGATAGGGATTAACTCATCCTTAAATGCTTTGTAGAATTCTCTTGTGAAACCATCTGGTCCAGGGCTTTTCTTATCAGGAGTTTTTTGATTACTGTTTCAATTTCATCTGCTGTTATTGGTCTATTCAGGCTTTCTGCTTCTTCTTTATTGAGTTTTGGAAGATTATATTTTTCTAGAAACTTGTCCATTTCATCTTGGCTTTTAAATTTCTTGTCATACAGTTCTTCGTAGTAATTTCTTACAATCCTTTGTATTTCTGTGGTGTCAGTTGTAATCTCTGCTCTTTCATTTCTGATTGTGTTTATTGGGGTCCTCTCTCTTTTTTTCTTGATCAGCCTGCTCAAGGCTGTTGATTTTATCTTTTCAAAGAACCAGCTCCTGGATTCATTGATCCTCAGAATTGTGCTTTTAGTCTCTATGTCATTTAATTCTGCTCTGATCTTGGTTATTTCCCTCCTTTAATTGTTCTGGGCTGTCCTTGTTTTTGTTCCTTGTGTTCTTTTTGGCATAGGGTTAGGTTGCTTGTTTGAAATCTTTTATCTTTTTAGGTAGGCCTGTATGGCTATGAACTTCCCTCCTAGGACTGCCTTTTCTGTGTCCTATAAGTTTTCCATTGTTGTGAGTTTATTTTCATTTGCTTACAGAAACTTTTTTATTTCTTTCCTAACTACATTCTTGACCCATTTGTTGTTTACTGGCACACTATTCAATCTCCATGATTTTGAGTGTTTGGAGTTTTTTTCTTTCTGGTTGGTTTCTAGTTTCAATCCCTTGTGGTTGGAGAATATGTTTGATATGATTTCAATTTTCTTGAATTTGTTGAGGCTGGTTTGGAGTAATCATATCATCTATCTTTGAAAATGTTCCATGTGCATTTGAAAAGAATGTGTGTTTAACTTCTTAGGGATGAAAAGCTTTATATATATCAGTTAAGTCCATTTCATCCAGGGCATTGTTCAATGCCACAATATCTTTGTTGATTGTGGGGTGGGGGTCCTCCCAGAGGGCCACCCCAGTAGCCATGGATGAGACTGAGTTTACTAAGACATGATCTGCTTGGGGAGGAAAGGTGGTTGATCTCTCAAAGGAGAAGGGCCAAGACCATTTTCCTCAATGGGCATTTATTGGGTTCATTTTGCACAGGAGTTTAGGTAAAGATCATTAATAATTGTCATGTGGTAAGGATCAACAATAAATAACATACAGAGAAGTACAAGGGCTTATTCTGAGTCAGGGTCTGTTAGCTAAGGGGCTACAGAACTTTGGGAAACAAACTCATTTCCTATTCAGACCCTTATGAGAAAACTGAGAGCATTATTAGCAAAGCAGATTTCACAGGATTTTATGTATTCTTTCTGAGGCACAATCACCCTAGGGAACCCACCCTTGCCAGCACAGTGCTGCACTGCACTCTGTCATTGTTTCAGGCTTAAGTCAGGCAGGGGAAGAAAGGCAGCCAAGAGATTAGGAGACTTCATGAAAACAGAATGAGGACTCAGGCATGTCAGAGAGGAGGGGTGAGGGCCCACCACCTCATTTTGCTATAGCCCCCCAAGTCCTTCCCTGGGGGCTCCCCATGATGATGCCTGTCTTAGGTTGTCCCTCCCTTGAGAAATCTTACCTGTCATTGGCTAACCAAACATGCATTGGGGGCCAGGCAGAGTGAAGTAAATGGAGCAGAGTCCATGACCCTGTCAGGAAGATAAGCTTTGTCTCCTTAGTGCCTTATTGTCCCATGGTCTCTCACTAAACCTTAGCCATGGGAGGTTACAGCCTCTGAAACCAGGCAGAGAGGTTCCCAACAGTTGATATTTTGTTTGGAAGATCTGTCCATTTTTGACAGTGGGGTGTTAAAATCCCCCACTGTAAATATCTGTCAATATCTTTCCTGAAGTCCTCCAGGGTTTTCTTTATGTATTTGGGTGCTCCTATGTTGGGTACATATGTATTTACAAAGTTTATGTCTTCTTGGTGGATTCTTCTCTTTAGTATTATGATGTGACCTTCTGGGTCTCTCTCTTTTTTTTATTTTTTAATTGAATTTATTGGTGTGACATTGGTTAATAAAATTATATGGGTTTCAGGTGTACAATTTTATAATGCATCTTCTGTATATGGTATTATGTGTTCACCACCCTAAGTCAAGCTTCCTTCATCACCATTTATCCCCCCATAAGCTCTTTTATTTCCCCTCACCCTCTTTTCCCTCTGATAATCGCCATACTGTTGTCTTTGTCTATGAGTTTCTTGCTTTTTTTCTTTCTTTTGCTTAATCCCTTCACCCTTTTCATCCAGCCCCATGCAAGCCCCTCCCCTCTGACAGCTGTCAATCTGTTCTCTATCTATGAGTCTGTTTTTATTTTGTCTGTCAGTTTATTTTATTCATTAGATCTCACATATCAGTGAAGTCATATGGGACTTGTCTTTCTCTGACTGGCTTATTTCATGTAGCATCATCCTTTTCAGATCCATCTATGGTGTTGCAAAGGGTAAGATTTCTTTCTTTTTTTAACTGCCATGTAGTAATCCACTGTGTAAATGTACCACTGCTTTTTTTATCCATTCATCTATTGATGAGCACTTGGGCTGCTTCCAAATCTTGGCTATTATAAGTAATGCCACATTGAAATAGAGGAGCATATATTCTTTCAAAGCCATCAGAGACATGCAAATTAAAACCACATTGAGATACCATCTCACACGTGTCAGAATGGTCATCACAAAAAAAGCAACAAGCAACAAGTGTCAGAGAGGTTGTGGAGAAAAGGGGACCCTAGTGCACTGTTGGTGGGATTGCAGACTGGTACAACCACTATGGAAAACAGTATGGAATTTGCTTAGAAAACTAAAAATGGGTCTGCCTTTTGACCCAATAATTCCACTGCTAGTATTATATCCTAAGAACCCTGAAACACTAATCCAAAAGCACCTCTACACCCTAATGTTCATAGCAGCACAATTTACAATAGCCAAGTGCTGGAAGCAACCTAGGTGCCCATCAGTAAATGAATGAATCAAAAAACTATGGTACATTTACACAATGGAATTCTATGCAGCAGAAAGAAAGAAGGAGCTTCTACCCTTTGCAACTTCATGGATAGAACTAGAAATTAATTTGCTATCATTATGGTAAGCAAAGTAATCCAGGCAGTGAAAGACAAATACCATATGATCTCACCTTTAACAGGAACCTAATTGGCAAAATAAACAAACAAGCAAAATATAACCAAAGACACTGAAATTGATAAAAGGCTGACAGTGACCAGAGGGGAGAGAAGAGGAAATTTCATGGGAAAAAGGGAAGGGTTTCCTGGAAAAGTATAAAGGGCACATTGGCAATAACAAACAGTGGGGTTGGAAAGAGGAGGGAGGTGGGGAGGGCTGGGGGGTGGGCTGGGATGGGGGTAAGAGAAAGAAAATTGTACTTGAACAATTGAAATTTTTAAAAATGGTCAAAAGACTTGAACAGACACTTCTCCAAGGAGGACGTACAGAGGGCCCAGAGACTTATGAAAAGATGCTCAGCATCACTAGCCATAAGGGAGTTGCAATTTAAAACCACAATTAGTTACCATCCCACACCAGTGAGAATGGCCATCATAAACAAATCAACAAACAAGTGTGGAGAAGATGTGGAGAAAAGGGAACACTAGTGCACCATGGTGGGAATGCAGACTGGTGCAGTCACTATGGAAAACAGTATGGAATTTCCTCAGAAAACCAAAAATGGAACTGCATTTTGACCCAGCAATTCCACTTTTGGGGTTGTATCCTAAGAACTCTGAAACACCAATCCAAAAGATCCTATGCACCCCAATGTTTGCAGTAGCACAATTTACAATAGGCAAGTGCTGGAAGCAACCTAAGTGCCCATCAATAAATGAGTGGATCAAAAAACTATGGTACATTTACCTGATGGAATAGTACACAGCAGTGTGTTAGAAGGAGCTCCTACCCTTTGTGACATCATGGAGCAAACTGGAGAGCATTATGCTAAATGAAATAAGCCAGGCAGTCAGGGGCAAATGCCATATGATCTCATCTTTAGCTGGTACATAATCAACAAAAGAAGAAAGCAAATCAAATATAACCAGAGACACCGAAATTAAGAGCAATCTGACAGTAACCAGAGGGGAGGGGAAGGCCATAATGGGGGGCAGGGTTTTCAGGAACTACTATATAGGACAGATGGACAAAACCAAGGGGGATGGTGGAAGCAAGGGAGGGAGCTGGGTTTGGCTGGGATGGGTCGATTGGTGGGGGAAAATGCAAATAACTATAATTGAACAACAATAAAATAATTTTTAAAAAGAAAAAATGAAAGAAAAATCTTTGTTAAATCAGTCTGGACCATTTAACTGCTGTTATCCATATGCAGGGTATGCCATACCTGTGAGAATTTTGAATTTCATTGTACCTATCTTGCAGAGTATAAAATAATATCATGTATTTTGTATTGAAGGCTAACTACAAATATAATAGGAGGATTTTTTGTGAATAAAAAATTTGTCCAGAGGACCTATATACTTTACCATGGAAGACATACAGATGAAAGATGTTTATATAGCTTTGGAGTTACTATCCTTTGTCTCTTCATTGCAACCTTAAAGATTCCCTTTAACATTTCTTGCAGTGTGGGGCTAGTGGTAGTAAACTCCCTTAACTTTTGTTTATCTGATAATATTTTAATTTCTTCCTCATTTTTTGAAGAACAGTTTTGCTGGATATAAGCTTCTTGGTTGTCTTTTTTTTTCCTTCAGCATTTTTAATATATAGGTCCACTGCCTTCTTGCTTCCAAAATTTCTGATATCTGCTGACAATAATATTGAGGATCCTTTCTGTCCTTTTAGTCACTTCTGTTGCTACTTTCAAGGTTTTTCTTTCTTTGTCTTTAGAAAGTTTGATTATAATATGTCTCAGTGGGTATCTGAATCTTGGGGTTTGTTGAGTTTCTGGGATGTTTATATTCATATCTTTCATCAAATTTGAGGAGCTTTCAGCTACTATGTATTTAAATAATCTCTCTGCCCCCTCTTTTTTTCTTTTCTCTTTCTGAGACTCCCAAAATGTATTCTAAGTTCCCTTACATACCTGGCTGCTTTTGAATGTCCAAATCCTTAAATGTCTGGCTGCCAAAAGGGAGAAAAAGAGAAAATGAAGGAAAAAAGAAAATACAGGCACTGGCCCTTTTGATCCCTTTTAAGCCACTTCAGCCAAAGGAGATTGCAACAGTGGAGATGGAGGTAGTGACAACAGCAGGCTACCTTTTTGTCTGTACTTCCACAGTCAAAGGTAGCAATTATTGATCAGAACACAGATGTCTGATATCTGGAGGACAAGGTCCTATTGGCCAACTTGGCTCCTGCAAGTCACAAGCAACCTGCTTCATAAATAAATGCACTCTTTTTTGCCATAGAGATGAGATAAGTAGTCATCAGGTAGGAAATAATATTGACTAAAATTAACCAAGATTTACCATTTAAGACTTCCCCTGGATGCTGCAAGCTTTAAAATGGACTCCAGAATTTAAAATTATTACCTGACAGTTTCTGCCAATGTGTTTGGTTGGCCAGAAAGTTCATTTACATTTTTCCATAAAATAAGAAACACATTTTTAATTTTCATCAATAACTTTATTGGTTTGAATATTTTGAGTATGTTGACTATCTCCTGCATGGTATAATGTTGATTGTTCTCAATGTCTCAATTTGATTGCTATCAAATTCAACTGGTCTACTTGACTGTGGAGCATCATCCAGTGAGAAATCTCCAGCATGAAACTTTTCAAACCACTTTTGACATGTTTGATCAGTCACAGCACCATCTCTATATACTTCACAAGTCTTTTTAGTGTTTCAGTTGCATCTTTACCTTTCTTGAAATGATAAAGCATAATGTGCTGAAAATTGTTGCTTATTTTCTTCCATCTCCAATATTAAAATGGCTACATAAAAATTCACTGATTTTGATCAGGGTTTTTTTTAATGCACACAGATATGACAGCTGTCACAGTTTAATCTAACAAATTTTTTTCAAATGGAGTTAAAAACCACTAAGTGCTACTAGAGCCATCTTACAGAAAAAACAAATGAACTTTTTGACCAACCCAATATTTGTTGTCTCCATGGAGACAGATTCCTGGTGCTTCCTACTCTGCCATCTTTCCTTGTATCAATGGAGATTGTCTTTCAATGTATAAAAGTTTTTTTTTACATTTTGATAGTGTAGCGTTCTATTTTTTGTTTTATTGTCATTTAAAATAAATCTTTACCAAAACCAAGATCATACAACCTCCCCTTATGTTTTCTTCTGAGAATCTTAGTCCTGTCTCTTAAATTTAGGTCTTTGATTGATTTTGAGTTAATTTTTGTATAAAATGTTATATAAGGGTTCAACCTTGGTCTTTTGCACATGTATATCCAGTTTTCCCAGCTCCATTTCTTTCAAAGATTGTTTTCTCCACATTGAATGACCCCAGCACCCTAGTTGTTGTAAGGGTTTATTTCTGGTCCCTCTAATCTACTTTATCTATTTATTTATTTATTTATTTATTTATTTATTTATTTATAATGTTTGAAATCAGGAAGTATGAGTCCTCCAATGTTATTCTTTTCATTTTAGATTGTTTCATCTATTCTGGATCCCTTGAAATATTATATGAATTTTAAGATTAGTTTTTCCATTTCTGAAAATAATGTCATTGGGACTTTGATAAGAATTACATTTAATGTACAGATCACTGTGAATGAAATTGACATATAAGCAATGTTAAACTTTTCAATCCATGAACATAAGATTTCTTTATAGTTACTTGGGTCTTCCTTAATTTCTTTCAGCAATCTTTTGCCATTGTTATTACCCTGGGAGAGAATGGGGCTAGAGAAGGACAGTTGGGCTCTGGAGACTTAGACATAGTTCTAAAAATGTAATGTACTTAGTTCATTCATTCTTTCATTCACTCATTTGTTCAATCCATGATTATTTATGGAGAGCCTCCTCTATGCCAGATGGTGGTGGAAATACAATAATGAACAAATGATGACAATTCTGTAGTAAAACTTTTGCTAATGACTTTTTATACAATGGGCCCCATCCAAGCACCAGGGAAACAAAAACATATCAAGGTCTGCCCTCAAGGAGTTCATCTAGCTAGGAAGTCAAACAAAAAAAACATAATACAATTGTGATACATAGTGCCTCTATGGGAGACACAGAGGTCCCAGCTCCACCATGTGTATGTTGAGTTTGAAGTGATATTTGTGCTAGATGTAAATAGGAGTTTGTCACAGGACAACATGGAATGGTGGTGGGATAGCTTGCAGGGTACCTTCTCGGGAGAGGAAGTAACATGTACAAAAGAATCAAATCACAGACTCATAAAGAATAGGTGTATGTATTGTAGCACAGGACGTGTGGCTAAGAAAAGTGAGCAGGAGCTGGTCAGACATCAAAGGCCTCAAATATTGTGCTGAGTTGGAACATTATCCCGCAATCAATGGATGTCCACTGAAAGACGATTAGCTTGTAGCAATGATATGTTCAGAATTTCATCCCAGAAAGATGATTTTGATTTCAGGAGGGAGAATGAGTTGGAGAGACAACACAAATAGATGCATAGAAGACAAGCCGAAGGCCATATTATAGGCAAGGAATAATGCAAAGGGACAGGTATGCAAGATACATAGGAAGTTACTGATCCCTCTAGCAGGTGTGAGAAAGGGGAAAAGAAAAAACAACACCTCAAAGTACACTGACACAGCTCCTACCATTCTAGAAATCTAAATGTGACTACAATGAACCCCAGAAAAGTAATCCAATTGGTCTTAAGCAGAGCATTACACAAGAGGCAAATTATTCATGTACTTCAAGGTAACCCAAATAGAGGCCCAGCACCAGATGCCTGTGGAAAGTCTCCTTTATGGCTTTCTTTTTCACATCTTCCCCTTTAGCCCTCACCTCACATTGTGTTTTTAGGAGACTATTATGGTTCCCTTCCCCCACCTTATTCCAGTTCCCAGCTGCCCTGGGCTGACAGATAGGGAGCCTTCAACAGTTGTGCACACAAAGCCAAATTTAAGTCCATGCACAGCTCTTACCCAAGCTTCACAAAAAGGCTTGTCTTTGCGTGCTCAAAGTAGACAAGCAGCTGTTTATTTTTGCTATCACACACACCAAAATATGCTGATGCAATAACACATGACAACACCATATGACAGGTTTAGTGCCAGAAATTTTAAGAACAGTTTAAAGCTAGAAGATGGGGGAAAAGAAAAATATTGTTCTTATAATTTTAGGGAATAAGGCAGTATTGGGGAATTTTTATATGTCTGACATTTATATGGTTACCATGAGGCAGTGTTTAAGAGAGAAAATGTAACAAGGAGAGAAATAAAATACACCCATATGTTTGATAATTGTTGTTTGACATAAACATCTCAAAGTAGATTTCTTCATGTGATATAGTTTGGGTAAAAACTACATTGGATTTTTATATGTACTATATTTTTGTCTAGTCCATTCCTATGTAGTTTAAACATGTAGCTATTGGATAATAATTTGGAATCTTACTGATGCTAACCTGGCCAATGTATTTTAAAGGGTTCCATTATGACATATTAACTAAAACTTGTTAACCTTCATTTATTACACCTCTCTGTCCCACTTAACTGACTCTGGATTGGTTTTGTACAAGTTGAATTATTAACAAGCAGATTTTTAAAAAACAGCACATGTTATAAAATCCAAAAAGTCAGTATATTGATAGAAAATCCTGTCAGAGTTAATTAAAAGATGGGATTTATAAGATGAGGTTTTTTTTAAGTATGTTTTTATTAGCACTTCCAGAAATAGCTTAATAAAAAAGTATTGTCAAACAGGGAGCTTTGGGAACTGTCTGGTACTGGCAGGTGATACTTAGCATGGCTCAGGCACTGGGCTAAATATGTTACATAATCTCACCTGATCTTCTCAGTAACTTGTAGAGTAGGTATTGTTCATATTATCCCATACACAGATGAGGAAGCTAAGGCACAGAAAATTTCATTTATACAAGGTCACACAACTAAGAACTGGGGAGTTGGCATACAAGCTCCACATTAAAAAGCTGGATTTTCGGCTTGTGAACCATTTTGCTGGACAATGCCCAGAGGCATTGAAGGACCTGTAAGCAGAATGTCCCTGAAGAGGTTCCATGGCATCTGTATCATAAGCCTACTTTACACCATACCACCTGTTCCTTGACTTTAAGGTTTCTAAAGTTGTGGGGGAAGAGTGAAAGACCTGCCCAAAGGAAGCAAGCAAAAAAATTAATGCTACACAAATAATCATGTCAACTATATGTGAATAAATTGAATCAGTGCTTCTAAGATCTCTCACTGGTTTTGTCTTAAGTCCAACATTTTTTTTTTTCAAATTCCTTAACAGTGCTCTTTCTTACAGAGGCTAAAAAAATAAACTTTTTCCCAGGCTCTAGTTAAATTATTACAAACAGCAAATTAATGGGGGTCCCTTAAGCAGTGTGAGCTTCTCATTTTAGAAGGTAATGCAGAGGTATCTCAGCTGGAGAGAAGGATGCACACTGAAAAGGGAAAATTGAGTTCCAGTCCCATCAATGTTTTTCAAATTGTTGTAGTCATCAGATTAATTTAGTGTGCCACTACTAACATTTTAAAAACAAAATATGATATAATACAATGAAAAATATTTTATGCATCTTTTAAATATAAATACAACATGTATAAAGGGTCACATTGTGAAATGTATTTTTGCATAAGTTGTGCTCAAAAGTATTGGAAAAACATTGTTCTTTTAAAAAATCATCAGATTAGGGTGTCTCTGGCCCTTTCAGTCCAGTGAGATTTTGTGTAAGTCACACCAAATATGACATTTACAGAACATTTACAGTTCTGGGAGCAAGATAGAGAATGAATCAATCCCTCACCCCGGTGACCATGATATAGTTTTTGTCATGCCACCTTTACTGATAAAGGCTGTAGTCAAGAAACATCTGGAAAGCCAAAAGTATTTATTCAGGAACAGGAATGTGGGATGGAACATACCAAACAAGTCAAGCCCTGTTAGTGCTTCTGAATCTGTTTTCCTGGTGTTGTTCAGATGTCAACACTGAAATGGCTGTATCTTTCGATAGGCCACCACCTAATGCACAGGAAACACCATAGTGGGTGCTTCTCATCATTAAATCTTGGTCACTATCCCCTATTAGCAAACTTCTTTGACCTGAAATCTCTCATCCACTACTGAATCAAGTCAAAGTCTATCACACTGAACTTCCTATCTCCCTCCCACTTTACAGCACCGCTTCCCACCAAACCAGGTTCCTTCTTCCAAATCCTCCCCAGACTCCAAACTCTCTGAGTGAGGAGCCCAACCTCATGCCAATCCCTGCCTATTCCAATTTTTCCCAAATACCTTTGCAGTCACTGTTTATAGGATTGTTTGTGTCTGTGATTGCATCATTTGTCTCTTTGAATATTGGTACCCCACAAGCTTGGGCCATATGCTCAGAGGAGAGTTAGTCCCTGCCAGGGCAAGGACCACCAGCAGGTGAAGTTATCACACCATACAGTGGGTGCTCAGGTGCAGCCTGATTGCCACAAATATGTGGTTCATCTGGTAGACAGATAGATTGTCTAGGTAAAGGGGATGACACATCTTTGGAAAGTGGAATCTGTGACAAGCAGGCTGCCTGGAGAAGCTAGTCTGCATCCCATGCATGTGGACTTAAAGTGCTTCTGTAAATACAGTCTTTGGCTTAACTCATACAGCTAACTCTGTTGCATGGATAACCTTACCCAACCACCTCTGCCTAAGCATGTGTTTCTTTGCTTGACTGTTACCACCACCTATCGGCTCCTGAAAGAAATGAGAATGAACAGTTTGTATTTCTGAGAGTAGGTGCTTCCATCTGAGTTTCCAAGGGGTTTATGGCTGGGAAATGTTCATAGAAAAAGCCAACATGTAGAGAATTAGATGCCTGAGAAATTTTTTTGCCAACTACGCCTGGCTCCATCCTCCTGCACCTCAGAAAATTTGTTTTAGGGAACTCAAACCTGGCTCCAGCATTTGTGGGTGAAATAAAGACAGAGGTGCGGCCCAGAAGAAAAAAAGAATCTAAAGAGAGGAGCTACCCACATTCTGAGAAAACCAGTGCTCCAGACCCATACTTCTTTTTTTATTTTATTTTACTTCTATTCTATTCTATTCTATTCTATTCTATTCTATTCTATTCTATTCTATTCTATTCTATTCTATTCTATTCTATTCTTTTTATTGTTGTTCAAGTACAGTTGACTGCCTTTCCCTGCAAAAGTTCACCCCCAACCCAGGATCCCCACCTGCTCCCCTTATCCCAGAACCCCCTTGGTTTTGTACCTGTGTCCTATATATTTGTTCCTGAAGATGCTTCCCCCTTTTCCTTCCATTATCCCCTTACACCTCCCCTTTAGTTACTGTCAGTTTGTTGTTAATTTCAATGTCTCTGGTTATATTTTGTTTGCTTGTTAGTTTTGTAGATTAGATTCCACTTAAAGGTGAGATCACATGGTATTTGTCTTTCACTGCCTGGCTTAATTCACTTAGCATAATGCTCTCCAGTTTCATCCACACTGTTACAAAGGGTAGGAGCTCCTTCTTTCTCTGTGCTGTGTAGTATTCCATTGTGTAAATATAACATAGCTTTTTAATCCATTCCTTTACTGGTGGGCACCTAGGTTGCTTTCAGGACTTGCCTATTATAAATTGTGCTGCTATGAATATTGGGGTGCATAGGACCTTTTGGATTGGTGTTTCAGGGATCTTATGATATAATTCCAGCAGTGGAATTGCCAGGTCAAAAGGCAGATTCATTTTTTAGTTCTCTGAAGAAATTCTGTACTGTTTTCCACAGTGGCTGAACCAGTCTGCATTCCCCCTGACAGTGCTTAGGGTTCCCTTTACTCCACATACTCTCAGGCACTTGTTGTTTGTTGCTTTGTTTATGATAGCCATTCTGACCTGTGTGAAGTGGCATCTCATTGTGCTTTTAATTTGCATCTCCCTGATGGCTAGTGATGCTGAGCATCTTTTCCTGTGTCTCAGGGCCCTCTGAATGTCCTCTTTGAAGAAGTATCTGTTCAAGTCTTTTGCCCATTTTGCACTTGGGTTTTTTGTCTTCTTGAAGTGGAGTAATGTGAGTTATTTATATATTTTGGAGATCAAAATATATAAGAGAAACTTGACTCTCTTTTCATTTTAATGCTATTTTCTTTAACCATGTAGAAGCTGTTTATTTTAATGACATCTCATTTATTTATTCTTTCCTTTATTTCCTTTGCTCTAGTGAACATATTGGTGAAAATATTGCTGCGTGGAATATCTGAGATTTTCCTATGTTTTTCTCTAGGACTTTTATGGTGTCATGACTTATATTTAAGCCTTTTATCCATCTTGAATTTATTTTTGGGTATGGTGTAAGTTGGTGATCGAGTTTTATCTTTTTGCGTGTATCTGTCCAGCTCTCCCAACACCATTTGTTGAAAGGCTGTTTTTACTGCATTTTTGTTTCTTCCCCCTTTGTTGAATATTAATTGCCCATAGAGACTTGGGTTTATTTCTGGGTTCTCTGTTCTGTTCCATTGGTCCATGTGTCTGTTCTCATGCCAGTACCAGGCTGTTTTGATTACAGTGGCCTTGTAATACAGTTTGATATCAGGTATTTTGATTCCTCCTACTTTGCTCTTCTTTCTCAAAATTGCTGCAGCTGTTCAGGGTCATTTATGGTTCCATATAAGGTTTTGAAGTGTTTGTTCTATGTCTGTGAAATGTCATTGTTACTTTAATAGGTATTGCATTGAATCAGTAAATTGCTTTGGGTGGCATGGACATTTTGATGATGTTAATTCTTCCGATCCATGAACATGGTATATGTTTCCATTTGTTTGTGTATTCCTTAATTTCTTTATTTCTCAGGGTTGTGTAGTTTTCTGAGTATGGGTTTTACCTCCTTGGTTAAGTTTATTCCTAGGTACTTTATTTTTCTTGTTGCTTTGTCAAATGGGATTTTTTTTCCTGATATCTGTTTCTGAGATTTCGTCACTGGTGTACAAAAATGCCTTGATTTCTCAATATTGACTTTGTATCCTACTGTTTTGCCAAATTCACTTATTAGGTCAAGCAGTTTTTTGGTGAAGTCTATAGGGTTTTCTATGTACACTATCAAGACATCTGCAAACAGTGAGTTTTGCTTCCACTTTCCAATTTTGATGCCTTTTATTTTTTTCTTCTTGTCTGATTGCTGTGGCTAGGACTTCCAATACTATGTTGAATAGGAGTTATGAGAGCTAACTTCCTTGTCTTGTTCCTGATTTTAGTGGGGAAGATTTTAGGTTTTTTTTTTTTTTTTGATTGAGTATGATATTGGCTGTAGGTCTCTCATATGTGGCCTTTATTATGTTGAGGAATGTTCCCTCTATTACCACTTGGTTGGGTGTTTTTATTATGAATGAGTGCCGTACCTTATCAAATGCTTTTTCCACATCTATTGATACAATCATGTGATTTTTGTCTTTCCTTTTGTTTATGTGATGCATTACCTTTATGAGTTCTGGATATTGTACCATCTTTGCATCCCTGGGATGAATCCCATTTGATTATGGCTTATGATCCTTTGTTAAATTAAAAAAAAAGATTTTATATATTTATTTTAGAGATGGGAAGGGAGGCAGAAAGAGAGGGAGAGAAACATCAATGTGTGGTTGCCTCTCCCACAGCCCCCACTGGGGACCTGGTCCACAACTCAGGAATGTGCCCTGCCTGGGAATGGAATCTGCAGTCCTTTGGTTCACAGGCCAGCACAGAATCCACTGAGCCACACCAGCCATGTATGGCCTGTATGATCTTTTTAATGTTTTACTGGATGCGGTTTGCCAATATGTTGTTGAGGAATTTAGCATCTATGTTCAGCAGCAATATTAGCCTGAAGTTTTCTTTCTTTGTTGTGTCTTTATCTGGTTTTGGGACTAGGATGATGCTGGCTTCATAAAAAGAGTTTGGCATTCTTCCTTCTTCTTGGATTTTTTGGAAACATCTGTGAAGGATAGGTGTTAGCTCTTCCTTAAAAGCTTTGCAAAATTCCCCTTTGAAACCATCCACTCTAGGCCTTCTGTGTGTCAGGAGTTTTTTGATTATTGTTTCAATTTCATCAGTTGTTGGACTATTCAGGCTTTCTGCTTCTTCTTCATTCAGTTTTTGAAGATTATATTTTTCTAGTAATTTGTCCATTTTACCCCAGTTTTCAAATTTCTTGGCATATAGTTCTTTGTAGTAATTTCTTACAATCCTTTGTATTTCTGTGATATCAGTTGTAATCTCTGCTCTTTCATTTCTGATTATGTTTTTTTGGGTACTCTCTCTTTTTTTTCTTCATGAGTCTGCTCTTGGTTTGCTGATTTTGTATACCTTGTCAAAGAACAGGCTCCTGGATTTATTGATCCTTAGAATTGTGCTTTTTGTCTCTATTTCATTTAATTCTGCTCTGATATTGGTTATTTCCTTCCTCCTACTTGCTCTGGGCAGTCATTGTTGTCGTTCCTCATGTTCTTGGAGGTGTAGCATTAGGTTATTTATTTGAAATGTTTCTATCTCCTTTTAGGTAGGCCTGTATCTCTATGAATTTCCCTCTCAGGACTGCCTTTGCTGTGTCCCATAAGTTTCGGGTTGTTGTGAGTTCATTTTCATTTGTTTCCAGAATCTTTTTCATCTCTTCCTTGACGTCATGCTTAACCCATTTATTGTTTAATAACATGATTTTCAATCTCCAAGGGCATGAGTGTTTTTGAGTATTTTCCTTGAGTTTGGTTTTTAGTTTCAGTCCCTTGAGGTCAGTGCAGAGGCTTGATATGATTTCACTTTTCTTGAATTTGTTGAGGCTTGTTTGGTGTCCTATCATGTGGTCTATTTTTGAAAATATTCCATGTGCATTTGAAAAGAATGCATATTTTGCTTCTTTGGGATAAAAGGCTCTATACATATATCAGTTAATTCTACTTGATCTATGGCATTGTCCAGTGCCCTAATATCTTTGTTGCTATTTTGTTTGGAGGATCCATCCATTTTTCACAGTGGGGTGTTAAAATCCACTAGTATAATTGTGTTACTGTCAATATCTTTCTTGAAGTCCTCCACGATTTTCTCTATGTATTTGGGTGGTCCTATGTTGGGTCCATATATATTTACAATGTTTATGTCTTCTTGGTGGATTCTTCTCTTGAGTATCATGAGTAGACCTTCTGAGTCTCTTTTTATGGCACTTGCTTTGAAGTCTACTTTGTCTGATATGAATATTGCTACCCCAGTTTTTTTTCTGTCCATTTGTGTGGAGAATTTGTTTCCAGCCCTTCACTTTCAGCCTGTATAGGTCTTTTGTTCTTAGGTGGATCTCTTTTAGGCAGCATATTGTGTGTGGGGCATGCTTTCTTATCCATTCAGCTATTCTATGTCTTTTGATTGGAGCATTTAATCCATTTACATTTAAGGTTATAATTGATAGGTATTTAATCACTGCCATTTTACTTCTTTCATTCCTGTGTTCCTCTCTCTCACTCTTTTTCTTCCTTTTCTGAAGCAGTCCCTCTAGCATCTCTTGCAGAGCTGGTTTGGTGGAGGTGTATTCTTTGAGCCTTCTTTTGTTTGGGAAGCTCCTTATTCCCCCCCCCATTTTAATTGAGAGCCTTGCTGAATAGAGTAATCTTGGTTGCAGGCCTTTGTTCTTCATTACTTTTTTTGTCAATCCTTTTTGGCTGGTAGCATTTCCATTGAGAAGTCAGCTGCTAGTCTTATAGGGCTCTCTTGTACATTATTTCCTGTTTCCTCCTTACTCCCTTTAAGATTCTCTCTTTGTCTTCAAATTTTGCCATTTTAATTGTGATGTGTTTTAAAGTGGGCCTCTTTGATTTCTTCTTGATTGGGACTCTTTGTGTTTCCTGGATTTCTGGACTCTATGGATGTATGTGATTCTTTCTTTCAAAAAATTAAGGAAGTTTTCCATCACTACATTTTCAAACAGGTTTGCTACCCCTTGCCCTTCTTCTTCTCCTTCTTCTTCTTCTATCCCCATTATTCAGATATTATTATTTTTCATGTTGTCCTGCAGTTCCCTTAACACCTCTTTGTTCTTTCTGAGTCCTTTTTCCTTTCCTTGCTGTTTCTGGGTGTTTTTTTCTACCTTGTCCTCCAGCTCACTGATTCAATCCCCTGCTTCATCTTATCTGCTTTTGATTCCTTCTACTGTGTTCTTCAATTCAGAATTTGTATTCTTCATTTCCTCTTGGCTCTTATTGATAGTTTCTATTTCCTTTTTCATATTGATATAGTTTGCAGTGACTTCATCATAGTTTCCTTGTAGTTTCTGGTAATTCCCAGTGATCTCATTTAGCTTCCTTCCAACCATTGCTTTGCATTCAATATCTGATAGTTGACTTACCTCTATTTCCTTCAGTATTCTTTCTGTGGCTTCCTCCTTTCCTTTTGTTTGGTGTTTGTTTCTTTGTTTTCCCATTGTTTGTGAGAAACCTGGCAGACTCTGTTTCTTAAATTGATCTGTTCTGACTACCTAGGTTTGTGGTCTGAACTTCTATGATAGTAGACCTGTGAAATTCAGTGGTGCAGTCTCCTTGATCTCCCTAACTTGATGCTCTTGGACTGTCATTTATGTTGGCTCTTTGTATGTCTTTGGGTTTTGATTTTTGTTTGGTCTTTCTTTTGTTGGTCCTTCCCTCCAGTTGGTTAACTGAGGGTCACTCCATCCACCACATCTTTTTTCCCATTGTGCAGGTGTGGACAGGCCATGTTGCAGCTGGTTTTTCTGTCTGTCTGAGGATTTGAGGCTTCTCTCTTGCTATTGTTCAGGTGTTTCTTCTGGGTAATTTCTCCATCATTTAGTTGTACTTCCAGATTGGTCCAGGGTGGAGGTTAGTGTGGCTTCCACTCTCCTTCACCATCTTCCTTTATTATATGTTAGTGGTTCTTTTGTTGGTGGGTTTTCTCTTCCATCAGGTATACTGGTGTTTACAGCTCCCACCTACTCTTTTATGTGATCAGTTGAAGGGGGAGTGCAAATGGATTAAGAATGTGGGCATGTATTCTATGGGATTTAAAGTACTGGCCCATAGAGAAGAGATAGGAGATTCTTTGGATAAGTATAGTGCTAACTGTGATATTTCACTGAACTAGTCACTTTTTAGACAGAGTGCAAAAAAGACTGTCGTTAGTGAGGGGAAGAATTGTGAGTTGAATCCAGGAAACAGAGAGCTTGTGGGAGGTCAGATTATGAGATACAGTGAGAGTAAAGGATAGAAAATAAGTGAAGTGTGTGAGAGAATAGAGTTAACCACAGCAGTAATAAAGTTCTGGAAAATAGTGAAATGGGCTAAGATCTGGGGCGGGGGGTGCTGTGTAGTATTTACAATTATGTGGAACAACAATTATTTACAATAATACTGGAACAATAATCATGTGACAAGAACTATATTATCTGAATAACAAGAATAGGAGTTACACGACCTATAGTGTGCTTTTGGAACACAAGTGAAGTGAAAGAAGGAAAGTTAAAATACAGTATGAAAGAGAGCACAGAGTCAAACAATGTAATTAAACAAATAAAATGAATAAAACTAAACAGAAAGAAGAGAAATAAAAAATATTAATAAAATGGAAGAAGTGAAAATAATGAAAAAATAATAATGTTACAAATAAACAATAACATGCAAGTTCTCTGGAATAGCAAAGTGAAATTTGTCTCAGTTTCTTAGTTGTCAGGATGGCCCCTCTTTGGGTCTGACTCTGGTCCTTTCACAGCACCATGACTGTCATGTGACATTTTGTCACTTGGGGAAAGAAAAGAAAAATAAAAGCTGCCTGCTGACTTTAAACCATCTTGGATGCTGCGGGCTGAAGTCGGGTGGGCTTCACTTTTCTCCCTTTCTATGGTTTTACAAGGATGGGGGTCTGATCTAAGCCACACTCTTCACAGTTGCCCAGCCTCCAGCCCCATTCCTCTGTTCACTGCTCCAGGCCAGCACCTTCAATCCACCAGTTATGCAGTCCTTGAGGTACACAAGTTAGTGGCAACTCACACACCTCTTTCCAGCTCTTTGTTGTCCTAGATGCTAGGCATTCTCAAAGTCTCTTCAGGGTAGTTTATCTCCCCCACTGAGTTAAGTCTTTCTGGGGGCTGCTAACTCCCTGAGCCCTGATGCTTTCCTCTACTAAGGGTACCTCCTCCTTCCTTTTAATGAGCTGACCTGGTCACCTGGCAGCAGAGGCGATGCCCTGGCTTCAGTGGCAGGGATGTGGCAGTGGTGGCAAGGGGGCTGCCACTGTGGGATAATTCCCTAAACAGCAACCAAGAGCCTCTTTTAACAAATTCCTCCTGTTCAAGCCTGCCATTCCTAACAACTGCCCATCCTCTCACAGAGCCCAACTTTCCAACCAGACCAGAGACTATCCATGTCAGCACACCCATACTTCTAAGTACTTAGCTCCTAAAGAATTTTTATCCATGAGGCATGTATTACATTACTTGTTTTTGCCAGGGCCTAAAATGCAGCCCTTTAACAAAGCAAAACCACACCTAGAACTTTCTATGGTGCTTCCAGCCAATCATTTCTCTTCATGTTGCATGAGCATAAGAACAGCTACTGATACAGAATCTCACATGATAAACCAAGCTTTTCTCAGACAACACAAGTGTTTTACAGAGTAGAATGTAGGCTATATCCCAACTTATGGAAAGTGAAATAATTAGTATTGGAAACTCCTGGGATGAGCTCAGGCCACTACCACTACCCCAACAAAATTTAGCTAGAATGGGCTGTAGGGATTTAAGCTCATGGTGGTTTCCTGGGAGGGCAAGAGTCTAAAACAGGTCCTTTCCTGTTTCCATTTCTGATGTCTGTCATTGCTTCAAGAAGTACATAACCCAGTTTTTCCTAATTTTGAGAAATTTAAGGGGTGATCATTTGCCACAAGAATTCCAATAAAAAAGGCAAACTCTTTGTTTATCTACAAATGTTTAACAAACCATTCCAAAATGTAGTGGCTTAAAATAATTTATCATTAAATTAAATTATTAAATTTAAGTAACAATGCACTACTTCTTACCATGCTGAAGGTTGGCTGGGTGGTTCTTCTGCTCCACACCATGTCATCTGTACCCCCTCATGTGCCCAGCTTGGAGGGGCAGGAAGATCATTGATAACTTCCTTACAAGTCTGAAGCCTTAGTGCTCTATGTGGGGTCTCAGCTTCCAGAGCTTCTTCACATGGCAACTGTCTTCACCAGAACATTCTGGACTTCATGACAACATGACAGCTAGTCCCAAGAGGGTCAAACAGAAACTCCAAGATCTCTTAACAGTTAGGCCTGGCACTGACACAGCACCACTTCTCTTTCATACTGCTGGTCAGAGTAAGTGAAAAGCCAGTCCAGATTCATGGGAGAGGAAAATAGACTCCATCTATCAATGGAAGGAGCCATATCATACATGCATAGAAGGAGGGATTATTTGTGACACCCATCACATAGACTATAACAGAGACAAGACAACCAGAGAGGCCTCATCACTCTGCCTTCTATGAGAAGAACCTAGAGCAAGTTGCAACCTCTCTGTAGGGACTGTCTTAATCTGTAGTAAAAAATACTACTTGGAAGGTCATTAAAACTAAATGAGATAATTGCCATTAGTGCTTCACACAGAGCACCGGCTTGTGGCTCAGCAAATGTAGCTAAATTCCATTAAATCCTGGACCCCACAGGGTGTCCATAAGGATCAGAGAGTAGGTGCCATTTTGGAATGTGCAGCATTCAAAGCTGGTTCCAAACCACACCTACTGTGGGTTTGCTGGAAAATTAGATATTTCAGTTGCCTCTTTTCATCTTATTTTTCTTCTTTGACCCATCTAAAATGCTGTGATTTTTTTCCTTGAAAACAAAGATTGAGTGCAGATTAATTTCCCATCCTCCAATAAGAATGCTGATATACACACAGGAACATCTGAGATCAGCCAAGTGTAGCACCACTCAAGCAGGCAGGACTCTGAACCTCCTGGACCTCCTACCACCAGGCCTTCCTATGTCTTTCACTCATTTTATTTCTTAGGGTGGTTCTGAAGATATGGTGTGAAGTTTGAACCCCTTGTTTATTACATAGTGTTACTTCAGCAAGTGGGATGCTTCTACAATGGAACACCACGGGGGACAAGTATTGATAGGGACAAAAGAGATTTATGCTCAATGGAAGTGGCCTAAGAGAAAATGAGTGGTTGAGAAAAAGGGCATGGGCAGAGTGGACATCTTGGGTGGCAGCATTCAAAATGTTAAGCACAATCAGAGAGTGCATGTGACAGCTAAGGTGTCTCTGCTAGCACCCTGTCCATAGCCCCCACCCTGGAGCTGCTCCCGTACAGATGCATACATATTTGGCTTCCATATCACTCTTTCTGAGGGCATTCTCTGCCTAGACAGCCTAGAGCCTTGTCTCCAGTGAGAGGATCAACAACTGAAGGGCAAGAGAGATGGCAAATACTGCAGCTTCCCCAACTCTCAGTGGGCCAACTCTGATGCATGATCCAGTCTCTCAGGTGGCTTAAGCCTCAGTGGCCTGCATTGACAACTCACTCATGAGCCCTCCCTCATTGGCTGCCTCCTCTCTTTCCTGAACTATAAGGAACCATTTCGAGTGGCATGGGAAATGTAGCCCAGCCCCCACTCAGAAAGGCCAGTGGGGAGTGAGGTCCAGCACACAGGACCCATGCCCTCAGATAGGTTCTTCCATGGGGAATCAGGCCTGCATTGTACCTAGGCTGCTATGAGTCTTGCTTTTAATAAAACTCCCTCACCCTGGATTGAGGCAACAAATGCTAACTGCATATCTCTAAAGTAACTTCCTAAAATCTATGCTAGACCTCCGAAGTATAGAGTGTAATCAGTTCAACCACTTTTCCCCTTGATCTGCAAAATCCTTCTTTTGAAGTAATTAGCAACATTCTTTTCTTTGTTATGTGTAAAAGGTAATCACCTACAACAAACCTGTGCATAGTAAATGAGGGCCATTTTCAATGTAATGTCCCCAGAAAAGCAATAAAACCTGTCCAGGCAAGGGTCGGGGCCCTCTCTCTCACTTGGAGAGTGGCTATGCCATCCCTTTTTCTCCACAGGACTTCTGTAGTCCCTGTGAATTTGTCTCTCACAGCCACAGCACACTGATTCTGCCAGTCAGGTCCACATCACTGAACAGCTTCTCTGTCTTGCTACCGGGGCTTGCCTCCCAAGCAAAATGTCTGCATTGAAATCCTCATCAGAGTCTGCTTTGGGGGAAGCACAAACAATGGCAAAAAGCACTTATTTTTCCAGCTTACACAGGATGGGCCCTGAGAATTGACTATGGGGCTGTGATGGCAGAACGCGTCTGTGCAACATATGACCCCTTCCTCCTCTCTTGAAATTTGCCCATTTCCTATCAAATTCATCCCTCCTATCTTGCTGAATACTCATTTCCTGTTCAAATTTTACAACTCAGGGCTTCTGTAAGATGCTGCTATTACTCTTTGAATAAAATTTCCAGGTCTAGCATTTTCCTCATTGTCCTTTGGTTTTATCTCTTGTCTTATCATCAAGTCTACTCTGGTTTGAAGTTAGTGTGGTTTACCCATCTGTTCCTCTGTGATGATATCTAAACCCTAATACTTATTTCTAGAGGTGCATAATTCTGTAAGTTTAGAAAGTGACTTAAGGTTGTTGCTTTGTGCAAAGAAAAGCAATACAAGAAACTGCTGAAAGTCTGGAGTGTTAATGGATAGATGTTGGTGTTAAAACATGGGTACTCAACAAATGACATATTGCACAGATGTAGAATAAACATTTCAAAAATTTATATGGAACACAAAATGATCCCAAATAGGTGCAGCAATTTTGAGAAAGAAGAACAAAGTGGGAGGGATCACAATGCCTGATATCAAACTGTACTCCAAGGTCACTGTAATCAAAACATAAAAACAGGCACATGGACCAGTGGAATAGAACAGAGAGCCCAGAAAAAAACCCAAGTCTCTATGGTCAATTAATATTCAACAAACGGGGCAACAACATAAAATGGAGTAAAAATAGCCTCTTCAACAAGTGATGTTGGGACAACTGGACAGCTATGTGCAAAAAAATGAAACTGGAGAACCAGCTTACAGCATATACAAAAATAAATTCAAGGTGGATAAAAGATTTAAATATAAGCTGTGACTCCATTAAAGTCCTAGAGGAGAACATAGGCAGGAAAATCTCAGATATTTCATGCAGCAACATTTTCACTGATATGTCCCCTAGGGCAAGGGCCATAAAGGAAAGAATAAACAAATGGGATCTTATCAAAATAAACAGCTTCTGCACAGCTAAAGAAAACAGTATTAAAAAAATAGAGAACCAACTGTATGGGAAAACATATTTGCCAATGACACCTCAGACAAGGGTTTGATCTCCAAAATATATAAAGAACTCACACAACTCCACTTCAAGAAGACAAGCAACCCAATTAAAAAAATGGGCAAAGGACTTGAACAGACACTTCTCCAATGAAGACATACAGAGGGTCCAGAGACAAATAAAAAGATGCTCAGTATCACTAGCTATCAGAAAGATGCAAATTAAAGCCACAATGAGATACCACTTCACACAGGTCAGAATGGCCATCATAAACAAAGCAACAAACAACAAGTGTTAGAGAGAATGTGGAGAAAAGGGAACCTAGTGCACTGTTGGTGGGATTGCAGACTGGTGCAACCACTGTGGAAAACAGTATAGAATGTTCTAAGAAAACTAAAAATAGATCTGCCTTTTGACCCAGCAATTCCACTGCTAAAATCATATCCTCAGAATCCTGAAACACCAATCCCAAAGAACCTATGCATCCTGATGTTCATAGCACCACAATTTACAATAGCCAAGTGCTGGAAGCAACCTAGGTGCCCATCAATAAATAAATGGATAAAAAAAATATGGTACATTTGCAGAATGGAATTCTATGCAGCAGAAAGAAAGAAGGAGCTCCTACCCTTTGCAATAGCATGGATGGAACTGGAATGCACTATGTTCAGTGTAATAAGTCAGGCAGTGAAAGACAAATACCATATGATCTCACCTTTAACAGGAACCTAAAAAAAAAAAAAACCAAACAAACAAAATATGACCAAAGACACTGAAATAAAGAACAGGCTGACAGTGACCAGAGGGGAAAGGGGAGGGAATTTCAGGGGAATTTCAGGGGAAAAGGTATATGGTTTACAAGAACAAATATAAAGGACACATGGACAACAACTAGTGTGGGTGGGAATGGGAGGGAGGTGGGGAGGAATGGGTAGGTGGTCTGGGATGGGAGTAAAAGACAGAAAACTGTACTTGAACAACAATTAAAATAAAATTAAAGGAAACTCAGTATCTTAAAAAGATTAAAAAAACTACGATACATTTACACAATGGAATTATATGCAGCAGAAAAAAAGAAGAAGCTCCTACCATTTGCAACAGCATGGATGGATCTGGAAAGCATTATGCTAAGCAAAATAAGCCAGGCAATGAAAGACAAATACCATATGATGTCACCTTTAACAGGAACCTAAAAAAAAAAAAAAAAAGCAAAATATAACCAAAGACACTGAAATTGAGAACAGGCTAACAGTGACCAGAGGGGCGAGGGGAGGGAATATCAGGAGAAAAGGGTGAATGGTTTTCAGAAAGAAGTATAAAGGACGCATGGACAATAACAAGGGTGGAGGTTGGAATTGGGAGGGAGTTGGGGAGGGCTATGGTTGTGGGGTGGGGTGGGGGGAAAAGGCAGAAAACTGTACTTAAACAACAATTAAAATTTTTTAAATGTATTAAATAAAAACATGGGTACTCACATGATGAATATGCAGATTACACAAGGATCTGCCTCCAATAGAAAGTTAAGGGGTCAGAGTCTTCAGATACTTCCTGAATTTACTTCCTTATCTCTAGATAGTGGTAGCAGAGTTTTCCAGCTTATCTCCACCTTTACTACCTGTCCTCTTTAAGTTTTAACTCATCGTATCCCATCTTTATGTGGAGAGAGAGGGACAAAAGGAATTGAATTGCTCAGTGCCCTTATAGCTGTAAGGGGCAGAAACCAAATTCAAAATTAGCTCAAAGAAGTAAGGGCTTTATTAGTTCACACAACTGGGGGGAGAAAAAAACAGCCATGACTTACTTTCAGGTACAGCAGGATCCAGGAACTTAAATGATGTCATCCTCATTTCTTATCTCAGCTGTCTTTGGGTGGATTCTATCCTTGGAGATCCAAAATTGATACCCACCACTACAGGATTGGCAGCCCCAACAAAAAGAGTTCTTCTTCCTTGACAATTTCAGCAAAAGTCCAAATGAGTTCTTGTTAGCCTGGACTTGTGATGGCTCAATTGCAGGTCCAATTATGGTCACTGCATTCTGGTTGGCTGATACATCCATGCAGGATTTAGATGGAGAGTTAATCCCACCCAAAAACACATAGAAGACGTTGATTCACTAAAGGCTAATCCAGATATTGTTACCAGGACATGAGGAGAATGGAGGTTGATTGGGAAAAAGCAACAGTTACCCACTTCATAAACTAATATTACTGAGAATCTGTCATGGTCCAGCAATCTACCAGACTATATTCATATGCTGGCCTTAAATCCTCAAAGGTAGATAATATCAATCCATTTAACAGTTGCAAAACAAAAAAGAAAGCCGAGGCCTTGTAATACTTTGGTGATCATGGACTTCTTCGTTTAGTGGTCAAAGCTGAGTAAGTGACCTCTGTGGCTTTACAGGAGTAAGTGGCCCCTGTGACTTTACTACAGTGTCTGGCCCCATATCCTATTTCCCAGGTTTCAAGAAGCAGATTCATGACTACCCACATCAACATCCATGACCCTGCAGGCCTCCCACATGGCTCCTAGATCATGACTGCAGGGACTTTTAACTCTCAGCCTCATTGCAGAAGAGAAAGGACCAGCTTGCCCAGCATCTACCCAGTGGACACTACTATCTTGATCAGCTTACCAGCTCTGCTCACATCCCCAGGTCTCTTTAATGATACATCATTCTGCTGTTCTGGGGGAGTGAAAAGATTTATCCCCCAATCTCTGGGTTTCATTTTTATAGTGCATACTGCTAAAAACACACACTTCAGGTATGTTATAATACTTTGTTCTAAGCAATCACAAGAAGGGAGACATTAGAGATGAGACAGCAAATAAGGTTCAAGGAAAGATGGATACCCCACCCTCACCTGGAAATGATATTTCCTCAACTTGACTTTCAGCTTGAATTTGTATTGAATTTTTCTGCTATAATATTTGATGACTCATATATCAAGCATATCTTTTCTATTCCATGTATGGCTATCCCTGGTAAATTAGTTTGTTACCTGCCAATTTGAAATCACTGGGAAGAGTTCAGATGCCTTCAATGCTCTTGCCTTCTCACAGACCAATCACCACTTCAAGAGAATGGCAGGCAAGAAGAAACCATGAGCAAGAAAGCCCACCTAATGTCTTCAGCCAAGAGTACCATCCAATCAAGGTTAGAGGGGAAAGTTGCTGCTCAAAGCCCAAGTATCTAGAGCAGCATTTCTGAAACAACTTTTTGGGCAAAGAGTACCTTTGGTAAATTCACTGAATCCTTCTCAGAGTGCCTTTAAGTGCATTAAGTAAAATACACAGGAGTACAAAGGAAATCAATTATGTTGAACTACAGTTATCAATTCCTTTCTTTTATTGTTCACCCTACTACAGATGTCCCCAAAATATTTTAAAACAAATTTATAATGTATTAATATTTATAATATTAATTGGTCATTAAATGGCTGCTATCTAATAATTAACATAACTCTAAAGTCATGTAGAGCATAAACAATATTTGGAGATAACTGCAAAAACTATAAGATAATAAGAAAATATCTGTGATTTCTATTGATGAGAAAATCATAGGCATTGCTAATACCACAGTGAGTTGTTGCCTCCATAATTGAAGAACATGCTAATTTGTATGCAGCTTTCCACCAAAATAAAGTTGCAAATTTATTTTTTACTCAGGTTTACAGATCTCAGGGGACACCAGGATAAGAACTACTGATATTTTGATTGTCTAAATCCATGATCCTAGCAACTGTCTGAGCATGACCATCCCCACTTTTCAACTAAGATGGCCAAGGCTTGAAAAGTTTAAGCTCACAGCAGTTAGCAGACTCAGCTCTGGAGCCCACGCTCTTCTTGTTGCCCACACTGATAGGAAGCTCTCCTTCTATCTCAGCAGCCTCATCATTGTGAGGCCAATATTTCATGTCTTGTTTCCAGAAAGAGAGGAGAACAAGTGCAGAGTAATTCCTGCAGTTCTTTTTTCCCCTTCTCACCTCCCTAAAAGCATTCTCAGAGATAGAGGGAAGCTTGGATATATGCAAGATCTTCACCAGGAGATAAATGTGTGGAAAATTCCATTCAGCAAGACCAGCAGTTAAACTGTACCACCTAGTGTCCTTGCTGGGTGGCTCAGTTGGTTGGAGCATCATCTCAGATACCAAGATGTTGAGGGCTAAATCCTGAGTAAGGGCACATACCTAGGTTGAGGGTTTAATCCTTAGTTGGGGCACCTATGGGAGGCAACTGATCAATGTTTCTTTCTCACATCAGTGTCTGAATGTCTGTCTGTCCCTCTCTCTTTCTCCCTTTCTCCTTTCCTCTCTCTAAAATCAATCAATATATCCTTGGGTGAGCATTTTAAAAATAAAATAAGTAAAATAAATTGTGCCACCTAATGTAGGAATCCTAGGCTCCCAAAAGTCATTGAGTTTGGTCCTGGTTAATATTGGCAGCATCCAAGGAACTCTATGGAGCCCTGAAGACTTAGGAGGTGGAAATATTACCTCTTGCCCAGGCAAGGCATAAAGCCTGGGCCTTTATAAATGCCTCCCCCAACCTTTGAATGAAGAGAGGTGTAAAATTGCAGTCACTTGGCCAAACCCCAACTCTGGAAATTGTTTTTTACCTAGTAGGACTCCACATATCTTGTTGCTTTGCTGGATTCTGTCCCAGCAGCAAATCAGATGAGCATCTGCCAGCCTAACCCCTGGTACCTGGGCCTCACCTCAGTGATTCTTCCCCAGTAATCCCCTCAGTGACCTCAGAGCAGAGCAGAGCTCTGGTTTGGGATGGCACACTGCAGAGATGAACTGGAAACAAAAACAGAGATATCTGGAGCCCCTAATGACTTAGTCAAAGTCTCAACCCAGCTACCAGCCTTACCCAACTTAAATCTCTTTCAGGGGTTGGATTTACCATAGACTAGAGTCTCATTTCCCCTGTGCAATGAAGTCCCTGGTGGAGAAGCAAACAGAGCAGATGTCATTCACTTTGAAGCTTTTAAATGGGCTTATTTTATAAGCTTTTTAAAAAAATCTGAACCTATTCATTCACAAATAAGCAGGCAAATACAAAATGAGAGACATTTTGAAAACAAATTGCCTAGACTATTAAAACTTGCCAATATCATGAGAGGTAAGGCTAAGGAACTTTTCTAGAGTAGAGGAGATAAAACAGCTAAATGTAGTGTGTGATTCTGGGTTTGATCCTGGAGCAAACGCACAGAAACCGTTATAAAGGACATTATTGGAACAATTGAGGAGATTTAAATATAGACTGTGTATTAAATAATAGTGTTGTACCAATGCTAAATTTTTTGATATCAATAATTACACTATGGTTTTGTAAGCAGATGTCCTTGGTCTTAAGAGATGCACAGAGTATTTAGAGATGAGGGCTCATATGTCTGCAACTGTAACTCAGGTGGGTTCAGAACAATTAGATAATGACAAAGATTCTTTGCTTGAACAATTTAGTCAGGCACCTGAACCATCTTCTAGGCCCATTTGTGCACTTCCTTATAAAATTTAGTTTTAGAAAGAATCCTTCTAAGTCAGTTTAACCAGAAGGCCCCACATTCCATAGCTGATCACCTCAATTCCTGATCAAGTTCCTTATCCTCCATGATCCCAAGGTGATATATAATCACTTTCATAGGTCTTCATCAAGAATCCTGTTAGTACCAGATTTATCATGATGATCATTTAGTTATGTATGTCTAATCACTGGGTTGTATACCTTTAACTAATATAATATTGTATGTCAACTGTAATTAAAGAATAAAAATTATTTAAAGTCAAAAATTACATAGTTAATGGAAAGTAAAAAGAATCCTGTTAGGTCAGTTTAGCTAGAAGTTCCCCCACCCCCTTACTCTGTTTCCTCTTAATTTTCCATCACTGACCCCCACCTCTGTTCCTTGGCTATAAATTCCCACTTGCCCATGTTGTTGAGTTGAGTCCAATCTCTCCTCCTCACTGCAAAATCCCATTGTCCCAGGAAATTTAAAATACCCCAGAACATACATAGGGAACAAAGGAAAGGAAGGAGTAGAGACTGAGGCAATGCCAAAATTTAGGATGCTAAATTGCCCCAGGAGATTCATGGAGGCCTATTTTTTGTTGTTAGAAATGAATCATGAGGTGCCTCAATGCCTCTGAGCCTAAGTTCCTGGAGTCACTGATTCTCCCTGCTGCAGGGCTGGCAACAGTCAGGTAGCTGTGGCCACATCGAAAGGCAACAGGATTCAAGATGACCAGTAAGGAACTTCTTCCCAAAAAGGTTCAACTGAATGAGACAGACTTCAATGTTATAGCATGAAATGAGTTAATTTTAATATGGGAATAGTATGAAGCACATATGCAAGCTTTGAAGGGCAAGTAAACAGATTTGAATTTTAAAATGATGTAACTGGCTTAAGGTTGTCAGAATACAAACTAAAGCAACAACAACAGGAGCCTGCACACAGAGAAAACATCATTGTAATGCCACTAGCAACCAAGGAGCCAAGGAGCAAGAAATGCAAGAGTGTATCACTCAAATCCAGTACCTCAAGCAAGTTAAGCAGTTGTGTTGCCCAACTGAGATCAACAATGGTAGACCCCATGATCAACTTGTTTTTCCTAAAAATGAAAGGTGAACTGGAACAGACTAACAAACTGGACCAAGCCCAAAATGAACTGAGTGCCTGGAAGTTTACAACTGGTAGTTAGACAAATCATACTCCCCAGTCCATACTTCCCTGACTCTCCTACTATAAGAAAGGTGTGGCATGATAGCCAAGTACTCATTCCACACCAAGACTCAGACTTTTTGAGCCAAAAAAACTCACATTCTTATCCTTCAAGCTTACAATATAATGGTTAATGTAAAACTTACCAGATGAACCTTGCATTTTAGGTTTTTTCTCTTCCTCCTCCCCTTGCTTCTGAGGTCTGATGGCATGAGATAATTCCACAGAAGTGGCCACCTCTGAAAAATTCCCCTTCTAGAACATGCAGACTCTTGAAAAATGTTTCTGTTCAAATAAAATAGAGAGAGAGAAAAAAAGTCTTGAGTCTATGGTACACTGTGTCTTTAGTTGGAGAAATGAAAACAGAGATTTAAAATCATGAATGGATCATGTAAAATTCCATTAAAATGTAAAAATAGAATATGCATCACTCTTAACCTTGAGCACAGTAACTTGGAGAGACACTGTATATCAGTTTTGCCAATAGGATTGTGAACTTCGTGTTTCTTGTTCAACTTCTTGGTCAAAACTCCAATGAGGTGAATATTTACTTTAAAGCACTTATTTGCTAAGAAACAACTTAATAGTTATAAAAGAATCAAATAATATATGTTACTACAGGTAGTTCATATATTTAACAATTTAGTTTGGTGCTCTATATTACTTTAATGAGCCTTAAATCAATGTGGTTTCAATTAATAGTTTGTTTAAATAGTATCTAATACTGTAGATAATCTTACTTAGGACTGCACAAACATGAAGGTGTGGTATCAAATTTCAGGTTTAAACTGTTTGAAGCATTATTAACATTTATTTCACCACTAGATTGTATAAGGATATTGGCTGTGCTAAATATTACTACCATCAAACAATGTGCCAGTTACTAAGTTACTATCTCTGAGCTTCAAACACACCCTTCCATATCTGGCTTTGTGATGCTGGGGCTGAATCTCTGCATCCATATTTCTGTTTGGCCAGCTGCCCTTTCTCCCACCCCATCTGACTCCCATTGGCATCTGCCAAGAGGGTAGTAGAGAAAGATGTGAGGATGAAGGAGAGGGAGGGGCCTCTTTCCTCCTGTTCCTGGTTTTTCCTCTCCCTGTCTGTACTATTCACTCACCAGTGCTTCTTCACCAGGTAGTGATGATTTCTTCCCACAGCAGCGATTCAATCAAGTGCGTGTTTTATCCAGTACTGACAGATTCAGTTTCATCATGCCCCCTGCTCAAATACCAGAGTTTCATGGGGCTCTTCTTCTGAGCTTCTAAGTTTTAATAATTTCCAACTTTTTTTTTTCTATTCTCTCATCCTTAGGGGAAGTAATTGTTTCTTTTGGTTGCCACCACCACAATACCTTAGAGTTTTTCTGCCTTTCAGTTGCTTAGCTAACAATTCTTTATATAAAATTCTCTTTGTTAAAATAACTATGTGGTTTGATCTCCTAGCTAGTTCAAGCACTCTCTGTGAACCAGCATGAACGCCCTATGTTAGGTATTAAACTGGAAGGAAAAGTCTCTCCTAAAGGCCAACATACTTCTAAGGGATGAGATGACTTTCCAAGATGAACCAGGCTTTATATTTATGCTGAATTGGACAAATATTTGGATCAGTACAGTTTCTTCCCATGGATAGTGTCCCTCCATTCCAAGGAAATAACTTCAGATATCAAGTTTCCCATGATTGTCTCTGACATGCCAGGGGATAGTAGGAGGCAGGGAACTTGGACAATGGAACTGTCCTTTTCTCCAGGTCAGCCAGGAGGACATCCACTTAGTAAACAGATATTCTTTATTTGAGCACTTTTGCAAGTAGGATACATTCCCCCAGATATGGTGGATATCTGTTTTTGTTCTGGTTAGGTTATTTTATAGCTACAGAGCCAACAGGACATTTCAGATGTTGGCAGGGTTCTCTTGGCAGCTTTAAAACATCTACCTTAATTGTCCCCTGGATCCAAGTGTGAGTCTGGATTGGAAAAGTGGTGCTGGAGAGGAAGAGGCAGGTTCAGGCAGCTACAACCACTTAGAACTCAGCTTAGCCTCCAAAAGCTGTCTTCTTCCCTTTCCAGGTGAGCCATGGGTCATCTGGCTAGGACACATGGCCTCATTAACTCCATAGCTGATCTCATCTGCATATCCTTCTCACCCTGTCTTCACTAGACTGGAGTCTCCTTGGGAACAATGATTGGGTTTTATTCACATTAGTGTCTCTGCTGAGCAGCACAGTACCTGACCCCTGCCAATGCTATTTGTGTTTTTTTCTGAGCTGAAACAAATTGAATTGAGTGTGATCATTTCTAGTGGGAGCTTTAAGGAAAATAAAACCCCAACTCTGATCTCCAACAGCTTATATTGGTTTTGACCTTTTATTCACCTCTGCTTCCCCTTCCTTTAATAAGAAGAAAAAGAGAATGGGTTGGCCATTCTTTCTCACCTGTGGCCTCAAGATGAGACACCTTCAGGCACAGACACACTTGTCAATCCTCTTTTTCCCAGTTTAAAAATTGAACCCTCTCAACTTCTATTGTAACTACAAAAAGAAAAAGAAAAATTTAAATATGAAAAATATTTTTCATGCATTAGATTGGTAATAAGTATTAGTGTTATTAATAGTAACAGCAAATAATAGTATTATTAACAGCCAACATATATTGAGATTCAGTTTTTTAATTCACCTACAACATTGACAAAGATCAAAAAAGACAGGTACACTATACATGAATTAGAATGACTAAAAGAAAAACCCATATACCAAGTGCTGGTAAGAACATAAATCAATTGGAACTATCATACGTTGCTGGTAGAAATGCAAAATTGCAAAGCTTCTCTGGAAAATGTTTGGCAGGGTTTTTTAAACTTTGTTTTTATTGTTTACACTATTACAGTTGCCCATCTTTTTTCCCTTTTGCACACCTCTACCCAGCCCTCAGCCCCCATTCCTGGCAGATTTTTTTAAGTTAAATATAAACTTACTATATGACTTAGCAACCCTACTTCTACATTCCTACCCAAGAGAAATGAAAACTTATGCTCACACACACAGGCACCCACATCACAATGTTAACATCATATCTATTCATAATCAACAAAAACTGAGAACAGCCCCAAGTGTCCTTCAATGAGTGAAAAAATAAGGAGTTACATCCACACAATAAAGTACCACTATTCAGCACTAATGAGGAGTGAACTGTGAGGTACAAAACAAGATGCATGAATGGCAAAAGTGTTGTGCTGAAGGAAAAAAACCAAACTCAAAGCTGAGTACTGCATGATTCCATTTATGGAACATGCTAGGAAAGGTAAAGTTATAAAGATGGAGAAAAGATTAGTGGTTGTCAGGGATATACAAAGTGTTTGACTACAGAAAGGCACTCAAGTAGTGTCTGTGGTGATGGAGCTGTCCTGAGTCTTGACTGAAGTGGCAGTTTCAGTCTCTTCATGTGCTGAAAGCCCTAGACCTATACACCAAAAAAGGCAATGGTGCTGTAGTGGATTTTTAAAATAATAATAGTAAGAGAGATTAGATAAACAACCAAAGATGTATGGGTTCCAAAGAAATTATTGATTCCAAGCTAGAGGCAAGAAAAGAACAAGATAAGCCTGAAACATCTTGTGCCACAAAGCAGGGACAAGATCAGAGAGCATGGGTCCTGTAATGAGGCAGCCATCAACTAATTTTGCAATTATCTGGCTACCAAAATAGATAGTTGCAAGAACACACTGAATACATGAGTCCCTATTTATACTGAAAAAGTAAACTGATAGAAGGAATTTTTTTCTTTACAGAACAGTGACCCAAAAAATGTAGAAGAAATACTGTAATAAAAAAATGAAACTCATCACTTTACAGCCAGCAAAACTATTATTGATTTATGTAGTATCATCACTAGATTCTCAAATCACTGGGGAAGAGAATATTCAGTCTCAATGTATTACTCAGTCATTCACTTATTAATAACAAAAGTCCAGGGCACTTTTCCAAATGAGATGTATGGCAGAAACTTCCTTAATCAAGTGATCAAAAAATTAATATCACCAATAATGGGACAAATTGGCATCATGTTTCTCCTGACATAGTGCACCAATAAAGAAGCAATGTCATCTTGGTGATATGCCTGCCAGCAATAGCTATGCTAAATCAAATTCCAAGGAAATGATCAGATCTGGCTTTTGCATTAGAAAATTGCACCTTATTAATGTAAAATTTCCCAAGTGTGATGATAATAGGACACTTATGTCTTTTCTCTTGAGATACATACTCAGGTACTTAAGGGTCCAGTGTCACAATGTCTACAACTAACTCTAAGAACTTGATAGAAATGAATAGAGAAAGAAAAAGAAAGCAAATGTGTCAAAATGTTAACAATTTATGGATCTATAATAGATGAAGCATTCAAAAGGGCTCATTATACTGATTCTTCCAATTTTTTTCAGAGACTATCAAAATAAAAGTAGATGGAAAGAAAAAACGTTTTTAATAATGAGGAAGGACTAGTATTGGCAAGGACATTTGGCACTAAATATTCTCATATAAAACTGGTGAAAGTATAAATTGCTACATCTTGTCTGGAAGGGAGTTCAACATGTACAAAAGTATAAGTTGAGCAACACTTTCACTAGACACCCTCCTTTTAGATTAACTTAATGAGAGAACTCACTAGTGTGCAAAATGTATATGCCTAAACTTTCATTTTTATTACAGTCTTATTTTTATATAAGAAAACATGGAAACAGAAGTTTGTTGTGAAGAGAGGAAGATGGCAAAAGAGTGAATGGAAGTCACACACAACCTCCTCCCAGGGCCAATCTGGAATTACAATTCAATTGTGGAGGAAAAAATAAAACAAAACAAACAACTGAGCAATTGTGAGAGTGAAGTTTTATAACTTCAAACAGAGAGAAGAATCAGCTTCAGCACAAACTATCTGGTAAGGAGTGCGGTAGAGATTCAAGATGGCTGTCTGGGCGCCCAGAGGCAGCAATGCTGGAGGGATAATTAAGCAGCTGGTTGGATCCCCCTGAGAAGAATGGGGTCTAAACCCTAGGTAGCATTCCCAACCTAGAGCACCAGAGCCCAAAAAGTACACAGATAACAACCAGTGGTGAAAAGCTTCCCGGTTGCAGAGATACATGGCTGGAGATGCAAGAGCCGTTTAAAGGGCCAACACACAAATTTTCATTTGTAGCCACTTACTATGGGCTCTGGCAAAGACAGGAGCAGAGTGGGCTGGCGATGCCCAAGGAGAGACTGAGGATGGAAGCTTTGGGGAGAGAAATGATAGAATAGATGCTGGAATCCCAATGTTGAGCCATCCCCCAAATGGCAGCAGCCAACATGCTCAGGCAGACCACTCCCCTCCAAGCAGCAGCGTCCTGAGGGGAAACAAAAGCCCCGACCCCAGGGGATATTCTGCCCCGCTCTGCTTTGGGTAAGCCTGACTGCTGAGTGCAGAGTGACCATATTAACAACTGAAGGAGATAGCCACAGAACTGGAAGTACCAAACAAGCTGCCTACAATCAGATGGGGTGAACATCTGACATCACCAAAGGCAGATCCATAAAGAAAAAAATAGTGGTAAATACAAGAGGCTACCAAGACTAAAGCCACTGTGGTCTCCTTCATGATTTGTGATATTTTCTTTCCTGCATAGCTTTTTAACATTCATTTCTCATCCAGCAAGTTTGTACATATTAAGTCACTAGATTTTATACTATTGTGTATTTCAATTCACATATTTTGCCCCTCTCTTCTCTTAGCCCATTTTACCTTCCTCTTTCTTCACATTATTTTCAATTTTGTTTTCTCTGTTGCTACAACTTGTTTCCATTCCACATTCTCACCATTTCCCCCATCCTGTCCAGACACACAAAACCAATTTCTTTTATTTATTTATTTATTTATTTTAATTTTTCTTCCAATTTTCTTGTTAATGATTATTTCACATCCTTTTTCCTTGCTCTTAAAATACCTGTGTTCTCTCTCCACCTTTAGCAATCTTTGCTAGTTGGTTGTGGGTAGGGTAGTTGTTGTTGCATTGTTTTTTCAATTTTATCCTTAGAGCTTTATTAATTTTGTATCTCAAATATCAAATTTTACAAGTCCCCTATCCTACTCTTTTTTTCTCAAATATTTAATTTTGCTATCTTAGCCTGTTTTTTCTTTTTTGTCTTTCTTCTATTTCTCTTTCATCCCACCCTTTATTTTTCTTTATTCTCCTTTTTTCTCTTTTTCCTTACATACCAAATTTTAATTTTTCCCTGTCTTAGTCTGGTTTTTGTTCCTCACTCTTATTATTCCCTCTATCATCTCAAAATCACTTCCCATTCTTCCAGATATCTCTTAAACTATTCTTGTTTTGTTTTTCCCCATCTTAATTTCATACCACTTACACTAATTTTAGCTCATTTATTGTTGCTAGCACTATGGTTGATCTTTCTCTCCAATTTGGCTCTTATATTTCTATTAATTATTTGCTATCTTCCCTTCCTTTTTTTCTTTCTCTTTATTTTATTTTGTATTATTTTAATTTCTGTTTAAACAATACTGTAAGCTTCCCTTTCCATTTTCCATTCCACATTCTTCATTCCCTTTTTTATTCATGATGTACATTTTACCTTCTTTCTTTCCATTGCTCCAACTCCTAATTCTTATTAGTGCTCCTGCCTCTACCCTTTTAAAATCATTTTCTATCAGTAGGTCATCTCATATCTGCTCTCCTTTCTTATAATAGTCTTAATGTCTTTACACCCTCATTAATACTGGTTCAATTATCGTTCATAGTGGGATTGTGGGAGAGGGGGAAGTTATCTTTGGGGGTGTGGGTTTGTTTCCTGAGTTTTGTGGTTTATTTTTAAGTATATTTTATTGATTATGCTGTTATATTGTCCCAATTTTTTTCTCCTCCTTATCCCCCTCCTCCTTGCACCAACCCCCTCACCATCCAGCATTCTCCCCACCCACAGTTCATGTCCATTGGTTGCACATATAAATTCTTTGGCTTCTCCATTCCCTATACTATTCTTAACCTCCCCCTGTCCATTTTGTGCCTACCTATTCTACTCCTTATTCCCTGTATCTTTATCCCCATTCTCCTTTGTCCCTGTCCCCACTGATAACCCTCCATGTGATCTACAGTTCTCTGATTCTGTTCCTGTTTTAGTTATTTGCTTAGTTTTTGTTTTTGTTTTTTAGGTTCAGTTGTTGATACTTGTGAGTTTGTTGTCATTTTACTGTTAATATTTTTATCTGCTTTTTCTTAGATATGTCCCTTGAACATTTCATATAAGGGCTTAAAGATGATGAACTCCTTTAACTTCCTTGTATCTTGGAAGCATTTTATCTGCCTTTTCATTCTAAATGATAGCATTGCTGGATAGAGTAATCTTGGATGCATATCCTTGCCTTTCAAAACTTTAAATACTTCTTTCCAGCCCCTTCTTGCCTGTAAGGTTTCTTTTGAGAAATCAGCTGGTAGCCTTATGGGCACTCCTTTGTAGGGTCCTCTTCCCTTTCCTCTTGCTGCTTTTAAGATTCTCTCCTTATCTTTAATCTTCAGTAACAATTATGATGTGTCTTGGTATGTTGCTCCTGGGGTCCACTTTCTTTGGAACTCTCTGGCCTTCCTGGACTTCTTGGAAGTCTATTTCCTTTGCCAGATTGGGGAAGTTGTCCTTCATTATTTGTTGAAATAGGCTTTCAATATCTTGCTCATCCTCTTTTCTTGCCAGCACTGCCATGATCTGGATGTTGGAATGCTTCAAGTTGTCTCAGACATTCCTAAGCCTCTCCTCATTTTGTGGCATTCTTGTCCTTAATTCTGTTCTGGTTGGATCCTTATTTCTTCCTATTCTTCCAAATCATAGATTTGAATCCTGGTTTCCTTCCTTTCACTGCTGGTTCCCTGTATATTTTGCTTTATTTCACTCTGTGTAACCTTCATTTACTCCTTCATTTTGTTACTGAACTCTGTCAGTTCTGTGAACATCCTTACTACCAGTGTCTTGAACTCTGCGTCAGACAGGTTGTCAATCTCCTTGTCACTTAGTTCTTTTTCTGAAGTTTTCATCTTTTCTTTCATTTGGGCCATACTTCTTTCTCTCAGTGCACCTGTTACATAGTAAGGGCCAGAGCCTTCGGTATTTGCCAGGGTGGGGCAACCCTCTTCGCTGCATTGTCCTGTTGTCTGTGAGGGAGGGGGCAGAGAGGGAACAATGCTGCTTGCTCTGTTATACCCCACTTTCCCTTACTTCTTTCACTTTTCACAAGCAGATTCTACCCTTTCAGGTTTTGCTTCCCAGATGGGTGGGTTTGTATACATTCTAGGACATAAACTCTTTCTGTCTCTGCAACAAACTCTTCTGTGAGGTAGGGGGTTTCTAATACCCCCAGAACCCCCACAGATATTTTTACAGCCTAGGGTTTTGAGTTTTTAGTTTCCCACACTGACACCCTGGGTTTCACTTTCTGTCTCACTCCCCTCTTGTTTCCCTGAGCTTGTCTGCAGGGAATGTGGGATCAACCCTGCAGTCCATAAGCTGATGCCATACCTGCCCAGGTCTGACAGCCACCACCTTGCTGTATATCCTCTCCACCTGGCTGCCTATCTTCTCCCCTCCTAAAGCCTAGGTGAACATTTCTTTAACTCCTTGGTTGTTGGTTTTCCAGAAAAATATTTTTCTGGCAGCTCTGATTATTCCTTGTTCTTTTTTTAATTGATTGTTATCCTTTTTTTTTTTTTTTTGGTTGTATAAAGAAGAGAAGCATTTCTGCCTACACCACAATCCTGGCCAGAATTCCTGAGTTTTTGTGGTTTTGTTCTGGCAGCACCCACACAACAGCGCACAAGATATGGTGGGTGGAGTAACCATCAGTCAACCAGCTGGAGGGCAGGATCCCCCAAAGAAAGACACAACAACAATCAAAACCCAAATACATCAGAAGAACCAAAATAAATGGCATAAAAGGCATCCCAGAGCATCAATTTCAAGTGACTAAAAAAACTGCACCACTGAATTTCTCAGGCCTCCTACCGTAGAAGTTCACACCACAAAGTCAGGAAGTCAAAACAGATCAATTTAAGAAGCAGAAGCTAACAAGTAGAGTCTCACAAATAATGAGAAGACAAAGAAACAAAAGGAAAGGAATAATCCTCAAAAAGTGTGCTAAATGAAATAGAGTCAAGTCAACTATCAGATACTGAGTTCAAAACAATGGTTATAGGGCAATTCAATGATCTCAGTGTGCATTATCAACAACTACAGGGAAACTGTGAAGAACTTACTACAAACTGTATCAGCATAAAACAAGACAAAGAAACAATCAACAAAGGCCAAGAGGAAATGTGGAATATAATTTCTGAACTGAAGAACACAGTAGATGGAATCAAAAGCACGCTAGGTGAACACAACGTTGAATCAGTGAGCTGGAGGACAACATAGAAAAAAATGACCAGGAGAGCAAGAAGAGAAAAAAAGACTAAAAAAAAAAAAAAAAACAAGGAGAGGTTAAGGGAAATGCAAGACAACATGAAATGAAATAATATCTGCATATTAGGGATACCAGAAGAAGAGGAGCAAGGAATAGAACACTGTTTGGAAAAGTTATGGTGGGAAAATTCCCTAATTTGATAAGATTTTAATACCTTACTGTCTAAAATAGATAGATCTTCCAAACAAAATATCAACAAGGATATTGTGGCATTGAACAATGCCCTAGATCAAATAGACTTCACAGATATATATACAGACCTTTCATCTGAAGGAAGCAAAATACACATTCTTTTCAAATGCACATGGAACATTCTCAAAGACCACATAATAGGACACAAAACAAGCCTCAACAAATTCAAGAAAATTGAAATCATATCAAGTATTTTCTTGGAGCACAAGGGACTGAAACTACAAACCAACCCCAAGGAAAAAATTCAAAAATATTCCAATTCATGGAGACTGAATGGCATGCTACTAAACAAAAGAAATGGAATAATAGTGAGATCAAGGAAGAAATCAAAAAGTTTCTGGAAAAAATTGAAAGTGAACACACACTATCCCAAACTTATGGGACACAGGGAAGGCAGTCTCATGAGGGAAGTTCATATCAGTATACACCTACCTAAATAAGATAGAAACATTTCAAATAAACAACCAAACCTGACATCTACAAGAACTGGAGAAACAATATCATATAAAGCCCAGAGCAAGTAGAAGGAAGGAAATAACCAAGATCAGAGCAGTTTTAAATGACAGAGAAACTACAAGAAAAATTTAAAGAATCAGTATATCCAGGAGCTGGTTCTTTCAAAAGATAAACAAAAACAATAAGCCTGTAAGCAGATTCATCAGGAAAAAAAAGATACAGGAACCAAATAAACACAATCAGAAATGAAAGAAGAGAGATTACAACTAATACCACAGAAATACAAAGCAGTGTAAGAAATTACTATGAACAACTATATTCCAAAAAGTTTGAAAACTGGATTAAGTGGACAAATTTCTAGAAAAAGACAGTCTTCCAAAACTGAATGAAAAATAAGAAGAAAGCCTGATCAGACCAATAACAGCTGGTAAAATTGAAGCAGTGCTCAAAAACCTTCCAGACACAAAATCCATGGAGTGGAGAGTTACACAGGAGAATTTTACAAAACTTTTTTTAATTAAATTTTATTTTAATTGTTCTTCTTATACAGTTTTCTGTTTTCTACTACCATCCTGTCCCTCCGCCCCAGCCCTCCCCAGCTCCCTCCCATTTCCACCCCCTCCTAGCTTTTGTCCATATGTCTTTCATACTTGCTCTAATCCCTTCCCCTTTTCCGTGGATATTCTTATCCCTCTCCTCTCTTGTTCTCAATTTCAGTGTCTTTGGTTATATTATGCTTGTTTGTTTGTTTTTTTGATTAGGTTCCTGTTAAAGGTGAGATCATATGGTATTTGTCTTTCACCTCCTGGCTTATTTCGCTTAGCATAATGCTCTCCAGTTCCATCCATGCTGTTGCGAAGGGTAGGAGCTCCTTCTTTCTTTCTGCTGCATAGAATTCCATTGTGTAAATGTACCATAGTTTCTTGACCATTCATTTATTGATGGGCACCTAGGTTGCTTCCAACACTTGGCTATTGTAAATTGTGCTGCTATGAACATGGGGGTGCATAGGATTTTTGGATTGGTGTTTCAGGGTTTCTAGGATATAATCCTAGCAGTGGAATTGTTCGCTCAAAAGGTAGGTCCATTTTTAGTTTTCTTAGAAAATTCCATACTGCTTTCCATAGTGGCTGTACCAGTCTGCAGTCCCACCAACAGTGTACTAGGGTTCCCTTTTCTCCACAACCTCTCCAACACTTGCTGTTTGTTATTTTGTTTATGATGGCCATTCTGACTGGTGTGAGGTGGTATCTCATTGTGGTTTTAATTTGCATCTCTCTGATAGCTAGCGATATTGAGCATCTTTTCATGTGTTTCTGGATCTTCTGTATGTCCTCCTTGGAGAAGTGTCTGTTCAAGTCCTTTGCCCATTTTTTAATTGGGTTGCTTGTCTTCTTAGAGTGGAGTCATGTAAGTTCTTTACATATTTTGGAGATCAAATCCTTGTCTGAGGTATCATTGGCAAATATGTTTTCCCATACAGTTGGTTCTCTTTTTATTTTAATACTGTTTTCTTTAGCCATGCAGAAGCTTTTTATTTTGATGAGATCCCATTTGTTTATTCTTTCCTTTATGTCCCTTGCTTTAGGGGACATATCAGTAAAAATGTTGCTGAGTGAAATGTCTGAGATTTTCATGCCTATGTTCTCCTCTAGGACTTTAATGGTGTTGTGGTTTATATTTAAATCTTTTATCCACCTTGAATTTATTTTTGTGTATGGTATAAGTTGGTGCGCAAGTTTCATTGTTTTGCATGTAGCTGTCCAGCTCTCCCAGCACCATTTGTTGAAGATACTATTTTTACTCCATTTTATGTTTCTTCCCTCTTTGCCTTCCCTCTTTGGGTTTATTTCTGGGCTTTCTGTTCTGTTCCATTGGTCTATGTGCCTGATTTTATACCAGTATCAGGCTTTTTTTATTACAGTGGCCTTGTAATACAGTTTGGTATCAGGTATTGTAATCCCTCCTACTTGGCTCTTCTTTCTCAAAATTGCTGCAGCTATTCGAGGTCGTTTATGGCTCCAAATAAATTTTTGAAGTGTATGTTCTATGTATGTGAAATATGCCATTGGTAATTTAATAGGTATTGCATTGAATCTGTAAATTGCTTTGGGTAGTATGGACATTTTGATGATGTTAATTCTTCCGATCCATGAACACGGTATATGTTTCCATTTGTTTGTGTCTTCCTTGATTTCTTTCTTCAATGTTGTGTAGTTTTCTGCATACAGATCCCTTATGTCTTTGGTTAGG